>APFE030001424.1:162350-186858 GCA_000404065.3 Pinus taeda | reverse complement strand
AATTTTTTAATAAATTCAAAAAACAAACAACACCACCAACTTTATAAAAATCCAAGTCCAATATTTTCTACATCTTAAAATCCAACACCATCTTTATAAAAAAAACAATTACAATATTGTGTACCTATTAAAAATCCAATGGCATGGTTCACCATTGGGTATACTCAGCCATTTTAATAAATTCAAAAAAAACAAACAACACCGCCAACTTTATAAAAAACCAAGTCCAATGTTTTCTACATCTTGAAACCCAACACCATCTTCATAAAAAACAATCACAATATTGTGTACTTATTAAAAATCCAATGGCAAGGTCCACCATTGGGTATACTCAGCCATGATACAATTCAACTAGAGAGGAGGCAGGAAGAAGAACATGTAAACGCAATAGTAGAGATGTACACACTGCGGTGAGCAAAATATTAACGAAGGTATGTCTTAATAAACAAAGACTGCTCTATTAGGACCAGACGGGATTTTAAGAATATAAAGATGTGCCTCGTACATTCATACTGCAGTGAGCAAAATAATAATGAAAGTATACGTCTTAATAAACAAAGACTGCTCTACTAGGACAAGACGGGATATTGAGAATATAAAGTATACGTTTCAATATACACTGAGACAATTAAAGATTTGTACATTACAAGCTTACAAGGAATTAATGATATATACACTGATATGTATATTAGCTATTAGAGTAGAGTGGTTAATGTTTACCACTTTCAAAGAGCATAGGATAAAAGGCACTAAAATAATCTAGTTGTAGTCCACTTGAAATTATGTAAAAGTTAGAATTTTAATTTGTAAGAAACTTTGCCGGTAAGATTTATCTCAATAAAAGCTTTAATGTTAGTTATTTACCAGGTAATTTTTTTTTTAATATAACAAAAAAAATCCGGAAATCTCACCTTTCTGGAAATTGTGAGAAAACTTTGTTATTTAGTTTTAGACTAAAATAAATTAAAAATAATTATTTAAAAATGGAAAAATACTTAGAAAATTCGATTCAAAAACTCATTTAAAAAACACACAAAATCTTTCTTATCGAAATCTGTAAACCATCCCAAAGCCATTTTTTTTAAAATTCTGCCAAAAACCAAAACGTGAAAGAGTTAGACTGCACCCAGCAGAAATGCTTAAGCACAGGTTGCCAAGGCTCAACCACTGTATAGAGAACGGTTATGTTATGGCATCTCTGACAACTTTGGGGAGGATACGTGGTCCTGTGCCGGAAATACGTTCCTTTCATATTGTGAGGCTAAATAATTCATTGCTGGTGACCTGTAATAGTTTGGTGGCCCTGTGCCGGAAAAACTTTCCTTAAATATATATATATATTTTTTTTTGTTTGTTTTAATTTAATTTTTTTTATAAGTTTTATTATTTTTTATTATTGAGGGGATGGTTTTATAATTTTTTAAATATTAAGTGAATTGTAGAGATTTGGAAAATAATTTTGATAGATATTTTTAGTATAAAAATTTGTTTTACAGTGGTTTAGGTTTTAAATTGTGTTCTAAGTAATTTCATAGATGTATAGATTATACATTGCTTTAAAAACATCAAACATATTGAATCATGTTTATTCCTAATTGGAAATTATTTAATAATTTGGTGCAATTATCAATAGTCACTATTTACATAATTTCAAAGAATATACAAAATTACTATGAAGCATTCCTGAATATTTTTCAAGTAGCTTGGTCAAATGCATTAACTTTAATGTATTATGAAGAGGAACAATTGCTTTTAGCATTCAATTTGATGAGTTGGACTTAAAAGGACCTTATAAATATTAAAACAAATTTCACATCATTTTTAAATAAGAATTTAAGACGATTCTAACATTTCAAGTAATAATAATATGCTGGCATGGATTTGAAAAAATTCAGTATCTTTTGATAAGGAAAAATTATAGATCTTTCTAACAAATAGGTTAACAACTAAAAAGCACAAAACCATAGGTTAAAGTGTGAATGTATCTAAAGCATCATTGTCTTGGTAACCACACATTTTTGATCTCTCTATCTAACCACAAAGTAGATTTGCAAAAACAAATATTTCACCTACATAAACAAGAAAATTTCTTTAGTGTTTCTGAGCTGAGAGGCTCATTCAACAACCTAGTATAAACGAATATGTAAGTCTGCCTCTTTAAAAAAAAAAAAAAAAAAAAAAAAAAAATTGTGTTCTAAATAGAAAAAGAATGTTGGCTATAGTTAAAAAGAATGAATATGTTGTAAAGTAAATAAAAATTGTGTTCTAAATAGAAAAAAAATGTTGGCTATAGTTAAAAAAATGAATATGTTGTAAAGTAATTAGAAGTAAAAAAAATGTGTGAACCAAAAGTTTAAATCTTACTTCTTTAAAAAAAATATGCTTAAATATTATACTTTTCAAAATTATTTCAACAAGAGATTTAAATATACTATTTGAATATTTAATTAAGTTTTTAAGTTATAATTTTTATTTGGTGCGATATATACTCTATTTAGCATTCAAAAATGCAATTTAAACAATGAAAAATAACACATTGTATTTTGCACTCCAAAAAAGTTTGCACTTGAAGAAATTTGATCCCTCTAGGCTCATATTAGATCCCTACTTAAAATGAATCTAAACTAGCATATAGAATATTAATGACAAGTTCAAAGATCAACTATGGATGATTTTATGCTTATTTTAAAGTCTCATCTTAAAGTCTTAGTATTGTTGGGTGTTTCATATTGCAATACTCAAGGACATCTATATTTTAAAATGGTTAATTTGTTATAGTTAAATAAGGAAAATACTAGTAAATATTTGTCAAATTTAATCCTTGTAGACATTTAATTTTCACTAAATAATTTACGATATTTTTAAAAAGATTTATATATCAAAACTTAATATTTTTTAAACATATCTATGCGTTTTTTTCCCTTTTCATTAAATTAATTATTTAAAATAAAATGTCATAAAAACAAACTTGATATGTATTTATGTCATGATTTTTTAGTCATATAGTATTAATAAGCGATCATATTTATCAATAATATTATAAAAAATTCAATTTACACATCTCAAAAAAAATCATAATTACATTTTTTAAATCATAATTTCATTTATATATATATAATAATAGATATAGATATATATTATAATAATAATATTAACGAAAATTTTATTTAATTATATTTTCTTACATTTTAAATTAAATATTTTAATGTCTATCAAATTTATCACGATTAAATTAATATAAAACCAGAAAGACAATTATCTAACACCAATTTAATACAATTCAAATAAAAAACTGATTTCTTAATATTCAAAACATCATTGGTTCTTTATCCTCCATCTTATACTTTTATGTGTCTTTATCTTATACTATCCTCTAAATGGACATGCATGTGTGATTTCACATTATTCTCTATTGTCACGAGCAATCTTATTCTTGCTCAAAGCAGTAATAAGAAAGTATGTATGCAAATCAACCACCTGTCGAGGTTGCTAAATCGATGCACAATAAAAACAATAATTCCACTCAATGAGATCAATGATAAATGCCTTTGTAGTATTGTCGTTGTACATCAGTAAGGTATCCTTCACCTCCCATTCTCTAAAATTCGATGGCTAAGATTTTGTTAAGATTTTTTTTTTAAGATAAAAATCAAACTTTGAATTAAAAGAAGGAGTTGCAGCTTACAGGTGTGTACATCACCTAGAGACTGCACTCAAACAAGGAGGAGACTCTCTTTCACGTTCATTCACACCCTCATACACGAATGAATATTACATATTAAATACATGACTGAAAAATAGGTAGTTGTAAACAACCTCCTAAATTCTAGGAACTACTCCTAAACTAAGAAGATGCGTTACAACCACATAACCATTTCTTCATTATTTCTAACTCCCCCCATTAATGGAGAAAGGGTTATTCTGCACACCTAACATCCCTCTAAATAACTCAAACTTTACTTGCCCTAGAGGCTTAGTAAAGATATCAACTAAATTATCACAAGTATTACAATAATCCACATAGATTTCCTTAGACTGTATCTTTTCTCGTACAAAGTGAAACTGAATATCAATGTGTTTAGTATTTTTATGGAAAACTGGATTGTATGCAAGCTTTATTGTGCTCTAGTTGTCAGTTTTGATGCTGGTTGCTTCTCTTTGTCCTTTGCCTGCATCGCTGAGCAATCTCTTCAACCAGATGGCTTCGCATGTAGCTGCACACAATGCCTAGTACTCGGCTTCACATGATGATAATGCTACAGTGCTTTGCTTTCTACTAATCCACGAAATAACCCTGGATCCAATACTAAATGCATATCCTGTGATGGATCTACGATCATCTAGGCTGCCTACCCAATCTGAATCTGAATAACTTGCTAAAGTAACATCAGAAATGTCAGTGTATAAAAGACCATAATTACAAGTACCACTAAGGTACCTTAACACACATTTTGTTGTGTTCCAGTGACTGTCAAGTGGTCTGGACATAAACTAGCTCAGCACACTAACAGAGTATGTCAGATCAGGCCTATTTGCCATGAGATAGATCAGACTTCCAACTAGCTATCTATAGAAAGTGGCATCCACCTGCTTTGTGCCATCGTCACTGCTTAGCTTGAGGTTCTGTTGCAGTGGTGTTGCTGATGTTTTACACTATTCCATTTTGAATCTTTCCAACAGGGTTCTGGCATACTTTCCTTGGGTTAGAAAAGTTTGACCAGAATCTTTCCACACCTCCAATCCTAGGCAGTAATGAATATCACTAATGTCT
Organism: Pinus taeda; assembly: GCA_000404065.3. Taxonomy (NCBI): domain Eukaryota; kingdom Viridiplantae; phylum Streptophyta; class Pinopsida; order Pinales; family Pinaceae; genus Pinus; species Pinus taeda. The sequence continues at coordinate 182,087 of APFE030001424.1, read as the reverse complement.
TTCATTTCAAAAACCTGTGACATTTGCTGCTTGATTTCTTTGATAAAATTATTTGCATTCCCTATTATTATCATGTCATCCACATACAAAGAAATCAAAATGATTTTCCTTTGTTTATTTATCTTGGTATACAGGTTTGGATCGTTGAGGCTCCTATGAAAACTATGCTGAATGAAAAATGAATCTATTTTGTCATACCATGACCTGGGTGTTTGTTTCAAACCATAAAGTGCCTTATGTAGTTTACACACTAAATGCTCCTGCCCCTTTTTCACAAAACCGGGAGGCTGTACTAAATATATTTCTTCTTTTAATTCTCCATTTAGAAATGTAGATTTAACATCTAACTGCTGTAGCTTCCATTTATGTTTCGTTGCTAAACAGATTAGCATTCTAATTGTATTAAGTTTAGCTACAGGGGCAAAGGTGTCATCGAAATCAATTCCTTCTTGTTGTGAATAATCCTTTGCTACTAGTCTAGCTTTGAATTTTTCTACACTCCGATCTGCATTTATCTTAGGTTTATACAACCACTTACAACCTATAGGGGTTTTTCCTTCTGGCAACTCAACTAAGTCCCAAGTATGGTTTCTATATATTGATTCCATTTCTTCATGCATTGCAATCGTCCATTCATCTGATTTACTTGCTTCTTCATAATTTGAGGGTTCTACAATATTTAAAATTTTGGACATTAAAGCATAGTCTCTGAATTTTGCAGGTAGTCTAGTCTTCCTACCTGATCTTCTAGGTAAAGGACTTACCTCAATTCTATCTATTTTATCACTCTCTGGCCCTGCATCATCACTTATTACACTATCTGCTGCTACTTCTTCATGTTTCTTCTCCTGCTCCTGCTCCTGCTCTTCTTCTTCTTCACTGTTCAGTTCTATCAGGAATGGAATGTGGCTGTCATTGTTAGAGTCTTCCTTTCCATCTTTTGTCTGTTCATGAAAGATGACATCTCTGCTTGCAAACACTTTATCAGTCACAGGATTATATAACTTGTATGCCTTATACTCTGTGCCATATCCTACAAATATACATTTCAAGGCTTTGGGGTCTAGCTTTTTCCTATCTTCTTTTGGTATATGAGCAAAAGCTTTAGATCCAAATATTCTTAAATGACCAACTGTTGGTTTGAGTCCAAACAACACTTCAAAGGGGGTTTTGAAGCCTAGACATTCGGTGGGACTCCTATTCTTCAAATAAACAACAATATTAATGGCTTTTACCCAAAGACCATTAGAAATACCCTTACCTTGAAGCATACTTCTCGTGCACTCCACAAGGGTCATGTTCTTGCGTTTTGCTACTCCATTCTGCTGTGGAGTGTGTGGCACTGTGAATTCCTGTATAATCCCATGCTGCTTGGAGAAGTTCATGAACTCACCTAACCTGTATTCTCCCCCTTGATCCGAGCGGAGAATCTTTATCTTCTTTCCTGTTTGGTTCTCTATCATAGATTTGAATTCTTTAACGTATCGGAAATATTGACTCTTTTTGCTTAAAAAATATACCCAAGAGAACCTAGTGCAGTCATATGTAGACAGTAGAAAGTAGTATGCACCTCCTAAAGACCTAGTCTGCATAGGTCCACAAATATCTGTATGCGCTAGTTCTAGGATGTCTCTTTCTTTTCTGTTAATATGCAATGGGAATTCATCTCTATGCATCTTCCCTAATGCACATCCATCGCATTCTAGTTTGATATTATGTAAAGTAGGAAGACCATCGACCATACCTTCCTTTTTTAGTAAGATGAGATCTTGTAAATTGAGATGTCCAAATCTCTGATGCCAGAGATTTTCAGTTGTTGATGTTGCTGCAACCATCGCTTGTCCTGGCATGCTCCTTGCATCCAGTCTGTACAAATTCCCCATGCGTACTCCTGTTGCAACTATCTCCAATTGGTTATCCTGAATGACATCCATTCTTGAAGAATTGCACATGCATGTCCTGGTCTGTTATCATAGAGATAGAGATCAAATTCTTTTTAATTCCTGGAACATATAAGACATTTTTGAGATGTTTGATGTCGTCACTAGGTAGCTTCATAGGAATATCCCCACAACCTTTGATCTCATACCCACTGTCATCTCCTAAGTAAATTCTTGATCCACATGCAGACTCTTCAAGAAACTCAAAACAATCTTTCTTACTAGTCATATGAGAGGATGCACCAGAATCGACATACCATATATTATCCTCATCTCCTTTTGATGCTGAAAGTGCATAGTCAACTGTGAATAATCGAAGATCATGGCTGTGGTCATCCTCTTCTCCAGCAAAACACCCCTGATGTTTCCTCTATTTTCCTTTTCTTTCATCTGCCTGCCTCTTATAGCATTCTTTAATCTAGTGGCCAGGCTTCCCACAGTAAAAACATCTCTTAACATAATTATCAGTCATACCTTTAAATGATTTCTTTTGAAAAGAGTTGGCCCCTTTCTACTGCTGTTGCTGCAGTTGCTGATGCTGATGTTGGTGTTGGTGCTGCTTTCCTCTGTACTGTCGCCTCTTCGCCATCAGAGCTAAGTCATTGCTCTGAGTTTTTAGATTCTGTCTTCGTTCCTCCTCCTGGAGCAGAATCGTTGTCAGGTCATCAAATGAGGGGGATTTCTCTCTCGCTGACAACCTTGAGATGAATGTCTGATATTCATCGGTCATTCTGTTCAGTGTAAGTGTAACCAGATCTGAATCTGATACCTTCTCTCCAATGGCTCCCAATTTGTCTCTTAGATCCTTGACTCTGGCCATGAATCCACCAATGGATTCATTCTCATCCATCTTTAATGCAAGCAATTTTCCCTTGAGTGTCAAAAGACGATTTGTGTTCTGTGTCTCGTACAGATTCTTGATTGTGGTCCATATATCCACGGCCGACTTGCAATCTCTGATATGGGGGATAATGTTGTCTTTGACAGACATCTTCAGTATGACTTTTGCCTTTGTTTCTCCCTTATCCCAATCTTGTTATTGGGCTGGTGTTCCAATTCTCTGCTCATTTCCCAAGACGATCAACCATGCATTCGCACTCTCCAGCAAAGTTTGCATTTTGAACTTCCAGTTATAGAAGTTCATTCCATCAAGCTTGCCAGATTCGTGGAGGTAGGATTCCAAATTTTTGTTCATTTTCACCCAACTGAACACTCCAATCGGCAACCACCGGGCAAGTCCGATCTACTTCCACCGAGCAGATCACGGACTTCACTGTGCCACCACCGGGCAAAACCGATCTGCTACCACCAAATAGATCAACAAACAAGCTCCAACACGCCACCACCAAGCAAAGGCGATCTGCTTCCACCGAACAGATCACATAGCTTTCATTCGCCACCACCGGGTAGGTTCGATCTGCTACCATCGAGCGGATCACGGAACCTCAATTCGCCACCATCGGGCAGATCCGATCTGCTACCTCTGAGTTGATCAAGGATCCTCAATTCGCCACCACCGGGCAAATCAAATCTACTACCACCGATTAGAATCTCCACATGCCACCACCAAGCAACTCCTGATCTGCAAAAAAAAATTGCAGATTTCCAGAGAGAAAGAGGTTGGCTCTATGGCGCTTTGAACAGCTACAAATCTACGCCAATTGCGGAAAATAAAAATTCACGAGGTGCACGAAAATTGGCGCGCTTTTAAAGCTCAAAAGAGAACCAATCTAGTTGTTTCTTTTCTGGCACGCTTTTTAGGCTCAAAAGAGTGCCAATGGGCGTGTCTTTCTGCTAAAAGCTAGCACCAATGGCCAATTGGCTCGTCTGTCTGCTAAAAAAGAGCACCAATCCACTTCTGCACTCCTTACCACTACATATGTGCAACTAATGATACATCCTCAAAAAAAAAAAATTAAAACTACCTCTACCCTAAGCTCTAATACCAAGATAAAAATCAAACTTTGAATTAAAAGGAGTTGCAACTCATAGGTGTGTACATCACCTGGAGACTGCACTCAAACAAGGAGGAGACTCTCTCTCACGTTCACTCACACCCTCATACATGAATGAATATTACATATTAAATACATGACTGAAAAATAGGTAGTTGTAAACAACCTCCTAAATTCTAGGAACTACTCCTAAACTATGAAGATATGTTACAACCACATAACCATTTCTACATTATTTCTAACTTTTTTCCTCAGGAAAAAACGTTGTATAGTATTATATTATATATAAAAGAAGCATATACATTATGGAGAGGAATTTTTTCCCGGTCAGTAAGGTAGTATGGCATCCAAAAACTGATAGTATTTTTTCAGTATATACATCTTTCTTTGTTTGATCAAGTATGAGCACTGTTGCACGGATATATCCATACAATATAAAGTACTACAAAAATAAAGTACAACCTGGCCATAAGACATTGTATATATGTATAGGATCATGAAACATACTAGATTAAAGTTGACACTATATACCCGGCATGGAGAAAGGCTGAATGAAGTATGTGTTGGATTCTACAGTGATGCTCAGAAGCCACATACGACATGGATACTGCAGACCTTTCTTTGATAGTTCGTCCACTAGCTCATTTTGAAAACGTTTTATATGTATGATAGGGAATAGTGTAGGCTTCAATAGAGTTGATATCCTGCACAACCATCCAGAAAGGCTATCGTTTTTTATAGATTGTTTTCCATTGACATGCTCTATGATGATTTTGGAGTCACCAAAGATATTGATTGGGCCGATATCCAAAAATGAGTAGAATAAGAGCAGACCATGTAGAGCCATGGCATCAACTTTATTGTTGGTTCCAAGGCCACCGTTTCAAAAAATGAAGTATTGAAGGTCATTTGAAATGCAAATGTAAACGCCACATGTACATTTGCCATCTTTTGTTGCAACGTCAAAATGTGCCCGTGGAATGTTATGTTGTTGTGGGGCTGTAACACTAGTTTGTTCCTTCAATTGTTGTGGAATGTAACAAGGTTATTCCCTATTATTTATCTATCCTCGGATTGCCAAGATTACACATATGATCACGTGAAGAAAAAACTAATTTAATTTGAATTTTCTATTTGGAAATACAATTAAGAACATTCCATGTAAGTTAAATCCCAATCATTTATCTAAGTACATTTTATGAAAATTAAATATTAATTACTTATTTAAAAACATTTCATGAAACTTAAATCCCAATCATTTATCCAATTTAAAAAAAAAAAAATTGTAAAAAACACCCATTAATAATATTTTTTCAAAAATATAAATATTTTTAGAATAAAATTTACTAACTATTTACCCATAATTGCTAAATTGGATACAATAACTTTGTGCCACATAGTGGCTAAGTGGTGACAGAATTTTTGTATTTTTCATAGAAAAAGAAATAACATTGTTGACAAGTTGTTTTACATTAAAATTATTCACAGTTATTTCTCATTTTCCAGTTTATTTTTAAAGAATAAAAATAGTTGATCAACTATCCTCTCCTTCTTCTTCGTTGTTAAACATTTTGAATTTTATTAAGTAAAGCGATTTTGTATAACCGATTTTTTTTTTAATATTGAATGTATACTCATTTTAAATTCGTTAGATGTCTGAATTTGCAATCCATATAAAAAATTCAATCCAAATTCAAGGACTATATAGAAACCAGGATATAATTTCTAAAATAAATGTTATATAGTGTCAATGCTTTACAGATGACTTTACTTCATGTTTATTGGATCATAAAATTTACAATTCGATAATAGAATTTACAATTTAGCTAGTAATAGAAATGAAGAAAATAGAAATTCCAAATAAATGTAAAAGAGTAGGAACGCCGAATTTCACCTTTCTGTTGTCAAGTATCTTAAGCTGTACAAGGAAGAGGAAAATGAATTTCCAAACCATTGTAGAATATGCAATTGCACATTAAGTTTGAGTTGTAGCCATTGTAACATGCTCAGTGCTTAGGGACAATCCAAAAAATTGATGTTTCTGCTAAGATACAAATTTATTATAAAACCAATTGAGTATTATAAAATCAACTATTTTCTAAATTTGGAAATTAAAATGAAGATTTGAAAATTGAAAATGAAGTAGGTCTTAATGGGTGGTTTAAATTGGAATTGCATTTTAAAAATTTTGAATTTTGTTTAGAGAAACAGGATCTGATTTCAAGAAAATATTTTATTAAACATATTTTAAATTTCAAATCAAAAAATAACCAATTTAATTTAAAAACCATTTATTTCACCACCTATTAAAAAACACATGACCGTTTACGTAAATATTAGATTTATATAACAGGTTGGAACACGACTGTTTAAATATTAGATTTATGTAACATGTTGGATGATTAGGTACAATCAAGAAACTTTTTTTTCCTTAAGATACAAATTTATTATAAAACCAAGGGATTATTACAAAACTAATTTTCTTCCAAATCATAAAATTGAAAATGACATGGGCCCTATGTCCTGGTTTATATTGGAATTGGTTAAATGGAATTTTCGTTTTTTTAATTGAAATTGGATACTAAGAATTTTGATTTTTTTTAAGTGAAAGAAATCTGATTTCAACAAAATATTTTGTTAAACATATTTTTATGTTTAAATCCAAGAATAACACATTTAATATTAAAATTTATTTTTGAATAACAAATTTAATTTAAAAATTATTTATTATAAACACCTATTAATAACACAATGTTTAAATGATAGACGCTTATCACACTGTTCAATTATGTAACATTTTCCCTTCGATTTAATCTCACCCGTCACTCTGGCATTGCCGCAACAGGCCACATTGCTCACTACTACCGGCCGTAGCCATATATCTTCCGCGGCCATCGCATCGGTACATTCCGCCCATCATCCGACACAATCCCCAATCATTCTCCTACATCACCCGCCGCCTGCTCCTTTCGGATCCCCATTGCGCGGACTTCACTGCGAGCACCGCCTCCATCGAAGGGCTAAGTGAAATTAGAAACTGGTGACGTTTGAAAATCTGGAGTTGCCGTTGATCTTTTCATTATGCATTTCCAGATTGAAGAGGATCTCAATTTAGATGAGGATCTTGCACTTTTGAAGAAGCACGGGATTTTTTTAGTACAAATAAAAGAAAATAGTAATACTAAATAGTAATAATGCATCTTTGAAGACAAGTTTGTTGTTATATAAAATAAATTAAAATAAGTGTTTTTATATATAAATATACTATAAAATCAAGTTTTTCCTGCTTTTTATGGTTAACTATCTTAGATTTTAGGTTAGCTATACTAAGTTTATTAGTTTATATTTTTGGATTTATTAATTTAGTTTTCTTTTATATTCAAATTTTAAAATATTATAATTTATTATTTTAGAGTTAGTAAAAAGAAAATATGTTCAATAAAATTAACATATTGGAATTAACTTGTATGACTTTTTTGTGTTAATATTTTCTAAAGACGAACTTTTAAATACAATTTGATTTAAATTATATTGTTTTATTATACATTAAAATAAGTTGAAGCCTACAACTTATATCAACCATATTTACTAATATAGTTGTGCTAGTTATAAAATCAATCATCTTATAAATCAAAAAGTATTTTTTACATATTATTTTCAATCTATAAATCTTTTTCAATATGCTTACTATCATCTAAAAATTAATCTCAAATATAATTCAATTGTCCAACACTCCCCTTCTTATTTTAAAACATCCCATAAAACTACATCCTATAATTATTCATAGTTGGCCAACACGGCTGCCTTCTAATTTTAAGACATCCCTTACAAATACATCTTAAATTTTAAAATGTATTATAGAACCATTTCTTATCTAGTCAAGAAGGTTATCACCACTTGTTAATGATTATTATGATAGGAATTTACATTAGAACAATCTTGGAAGTTTAACCTGCAAATTGATTATAAAATTAGTCTTATTCTAAGTGAAATAACATTGTTTTCGCACTTTATTTCTAAGTTAAGAATCTTTTACTATTAATTAAAATTTAATGTTAATTATTATTATTCATAATTGTCCAGCACTACATGGGTCGCAAAATACTATAAGGTGGTAAGAGGCACGGGTACTTTATGGTCTAGAGGACTATGTGTTTAAGGATTCATGGGGTTTTGGACATACGACAAATAAACCACCAGAGATATGTAGAGATATCTCTACTAGAGACTTTTGTTAACCAAAAGAGATTAAATGGACACACTTACAGTGATGGGAGATTCACTCCTAATCTTGCATATCTATGGAAAACATAATGAAAAAAATCATGAAAATTTCCCAAAATATCTCATCCAAAGCATATTCTCATGTAATAAGAGGCTTCAATAAGCAAGCAAGTACTCTAACTAAGAGTGTAATTTGAAAATAGTTTGGTAAATAGGAGTGTAAATTAAAACTAAGTGAATTAAAAATTAATGGCCAAATCAAGCTTGCTATAATACCTTAATAATAGATAAATCTACTAAAAAAATTCCCTAGCCATCTTATGTGTTACAAATTTTATATTTTACCAAAAAAAATTTATAAAAAATTCACTTAAAAAAAAATGCCCATATAATAATAAAGAAAAATTATATTTTTATTAAAAAAATATTAGATAATTTTGATAAATTAAATCTAATTCTTATTTCAATTTTATTCTATTCTAACCAAAAATTATATATATTTTATATAATACAAATGCTATTTCCTATCACCAAAAAAATACTAAATCTAAATGGTACAAAACTGTCATCGTTGTAATTCTAACGGATACCGTGAAAATCCATTCGAAAATTTTAAACATATATCGAGAAATACAACATGATTATGAGAAAATTATTATGAATACGTGAATGTCAAAATCATTCACTATCAACTAACTCTCCTTGAACATTAAAAAAATATTTTGTTTATAACATAAACCATCCCTTAAATCTCAACTGATTCGTTCGTAGTGGTCTCTGAATTTAAAGTAACACCGCCACCGTCCTAATTTTAATACATTGAATACAAAACATGCTAAATTTTAAGACATCTACACAAAACATAATTAACATAAAACTACCGTTATTCCTATTCTTATTAGTCCCTGCCTGAGGGACTATAGCGTTGGCAAGAGCGTTGATTCCCTATTAATTTGAGTTGGCTTTTTAAAATACATATTATTTTGCACACTTCAACAGAGTTTTGTTAAAAAAATATATTTAAAATTATTTAATTTTAATTTGATTGGATAATCAGGTTTGAAGTCTTATTATGGGTTTTTCATTTTTCAATGTATTCAAAGTAAAGTAACCAAAGTTCGTTTGTTTTCTTGGATGCATATAAAGTTTGGTTAAAACTATGCCGAATTGGTTTTTCTCATCTACCTAAAACTAATGCTAAATTTTAAGTTAACATTAACCCATAACATTAAATGTTATGTTTTAATGCGTAACTTCTGCACCGTAATTAATTAAGTGTCAGCTATGAAATTCAACCTTCGAATGTATAACGATTGCACCAAATATGTTCAACTTTCGAATGTATGACGATTGCACCGAAATGTTCTTCGACGCTGCCTCAAGACTTTTAATATTCTTAGTTTTATGTTTCCATATATCTGTTACAGGGATGTCGCAATGCCAACGATATAACAAATGAAGACTTCTGCAGGTAACCGCACTTCTCAAAGCTGCGTGGAACAGACATCACTGCATTAATATGTAGAATACGTTGATGGTGTCGTCAAGGTAGTAATTCTTTGCATTGCCCGTTTTCATGGCCTGCATGAAGCTTCCACTCATCGTGTTCACGCTCAGGGTCAGGCCAATGTTTTCCGTGGAGAGTGGCCAGCGTTAAGTACGTTGTTAGGGCCATTGATTTAGTGGAGAATGGTGAGCCTTAAGTACCTTGTTATGCAGTGTTTAGTTGGCAAGAGCTAACAGGCATATCACTTACATGCATCCTCGAGACCCTGATAACACATAACACACGGTGGCTAGATAAATAGAAAATAATGGCGGTGTGTTATTGGGCTATCGATAGCGCGTATAAATGAGCATTTAATGCCTTATGCTATTCTTGTTAGCTCTTGCTATATTTAATGTACTTTAGTGGGTGGTATAAAAATTTGCAGTTGTTTTTAACGCGACTTTTTGAAAGCTTTTCCGGTAGCTTTTTCCGGTCAAAATCCGGCAATAAATTACTGGAATCACAAATTTGATAGCTAGTTTCTGCATAATCAAAGCGTCTCAGGGGTTTTCCAGGGTGCTGAATCCAAATATGCAGTTAAAAAACCATTTTAACTGCAATTTCTTCCGCCGTATTCTGTCACCGGAATCTCCAAAAAGTCGCATTATAGACAACTCCTAAAAATTTTAGGAAATTTAAATTATTTTTATATTATTTAAATTTAACGTTGTTAAATGAATATTGATCGAACTAAAGCACACCGCATCTTAAGCCAATAAAAGTGGGTCGTATAAATTTCAACAAATTTAAATTATTTTTACATTATTAAAATTTAACGTTGGGAAATGGATATTATCAAACTAAAGCACACCGCATCTTAAGCCAATAAAAATAGAAAGATCTAACGCATGGCATAGCTAGATTATCACTCTGATAATTTTTGGTTTTAAACTCATATAAAACTAAAAATTCGAAAGGACGGCAAAAAATTAAACACAACAAATCAATGTTCCACAAAGCGAGGTTGTTCAACGCTGACACAAAGAACGCTCTGTTTCCTTAAATGATCGTTTGAATTGTTCCCACTTGCAACTCCTTTTGAGTCGCTCGAAATAAACTGCGGATTGTGAATATCGCCAACTCATCGACTTCAGATTGGAGAGTAGATAAGATTCTGCTGAATAGAAACATAAATCCATGGTCCCCATATCGTAAGTCTGGCGGACTAATGAACTCCAAAATGGAAGACCTCCTCAAAATCATCTTATATATTTATAAGGCAGTAGTCTGCGACTTTTTGAAAGCGGATTTTTCCGGTCAAAATCCGGCAGCAATTCATTGGAATCCCAAGTTTGATAGCTAGTTTTTGCACAATCAATGGCTCCCGGGGGTTTTCCAGGGCGCTGAATCCAAATATGCAGTTAAAAAACCATTTTAACTGCTAAAAATCAAGATTTAACCTCATTTCTTCCGCCAGATTCCGTCACCAGAATCTTCGAAAAGTCGCATTATAGACAACTCCATTTATAAGTCTCTCGATAGCACACACTTACAACCAAGTAAAGATTCCATCCCTGGCAGCGACTGCCTCTGCTTGCAGACCTTGTTCCTTGATAAGATCACGAGACATGGAGATTCTTATGAATACAAAACGACATTCACCGTCAACTAACACACCCACCATGAGAATGAACAACAATCCCTTGGTTTGGCCTGAGGTAAATCGAAAGTGCTCAAGTGCGTAAAAGCTATACAAATCTGCATTAAAAACCCAACCACCATAAACTCCCACAAGGGACTCTACAGCAGTGCCTGGATGGCACAAACCTAGCAAACCATAAACTTCCACAAGGGACTCTACAGCAGTGCTTGGATGGCACACACATACCAAACGTCTAACATGTCGTCTTCTTCACTCGGTCTGTACCAGAGTTCTTCTTTCTTCCTGTTCTTTGCCTCCGGCCATCTCATATCACAATATCGACAACCTCTGTTGGCGTTCAGATCCCTCATCAGCGTCGCCGATCCTCATAAAATCCGTGGCAGGTTGGGATGTAGCTGCGTCTTGATGAAACTGAAGTGGCGTGTCCTCTACAATCTCTCATCTACTGGGCAGAGTGTGTAGGCTTTAAAGTCACATCAACGAATCTACAGGGGCTATAGATGGAGGGGAGGAAACCACACAGTAAAATAATTTATTTGATATGATCTGTTGTTCATTAAATTGCATTGATTCTATTGCTATTGCTCGATGTTATATGATTAAATTCATTCAAAAGAGTCAAGAAAGATATACTAATCTCAAACATGAATGACTAACAATTCCTAAATTAAAATTCTAACCTGACTGAAACTAACAATTTCTTAAATTTAAATTGTATATAAACTACCCGAAACTAAAAACTTTTGAATGTAACCTTGCAGTGATTATCTCCAACATCTCTCTCCCTCTGCTGGAAGATCCTACGCCAAATGTCAGAGTCACACTCTAATCTCCATGGATTCAGAAGGATCACCGATGATGATGAGGGAAGCGAAATCCAACGGTGATTGTTGAATATCGTGATATGAGTGAACGAAAGACAAAGAAGAGGACGAGAACGATCTACAGAGAGTATCTCATCGTTCATATATATATATATATAGAAGAGAAAAACCTCTTCGTGGGTGGATCACTTTCATATGACATTTCGTACGTACCGATGAAAAGCACCGCCTCACTAACCGACTAACCTTAACTTTTCAAAGAATAAATACTCTTCAGTAAGAGGCGGCCATAGCGATATCCAATTAATATCATCCTATGGAAATCGAATATTAGGTTCATCTTTTTTCATGGGATTGAACGAATAAATTGTGTTCAGCAGAATGGCGGTCGGAGGGTATAAAATATTGCCATAAGATTGAAACATATTCTTGAAATAAATTTTATAATATCAAGAATTTTACCAATAAAACTTCTTGTGAGGCTCAAGATAAAGATTGATATGACATGACACGAGATACGGATAGGAGTGAGAAAATAATATCTCAAGGAGAGCGGCCACTGAGTCCGGTTCTCCGCAGTTTGGAGGGAAGATAGGCTGGGAAGGAGACACTAATATCACGAAACGAAAGGCTCTCCAACCCACAAAATTTTGTAATGTTATGTCTAGGTCTCACATATATATAGATAACATAGCTCCAGGTTAGATCAACTTTAAGTCACAATCTATTAAGTGCCTTTTAAACAATAGCTAAAAGCAATAATATATTTCACACAAGTGTATGCCCTCAACACATATACACATTACATTCAGAGATTACTCTAATATATAGAGTTTCTCAATATAACTCTCTTAAAGTTGTTGTTGCCAAGTTGGATTCTTAAGTTCAACTCATGAACTCCCGAATCAAGGACCTCCCAAAGTCAGTCATTGAACAACATCCCAAGCCGTCGCATAACCTCATTAGATGACCGCTACCACGTCTTCAACAAATGAGGGATTCTTCCCAATATCCCCAACTGTTGTACTATCTAGACAACCATCCATATTGAGCCTTTTCACTTAGTTGCTCTAAAAAACTTTAAGAGGTTCAAATTCCTCATTGAATTCATCATCAAAATTCAATGGATATTCATATGTGGCTATATTTGCTGATTCTTTCCCTTTTAATAGATCACTGACATGACTTCTGTGTTGGCATTATGAGACAAGTATTCTCCTTGATGGCAACTCATACAAGTGACAGATCTTAGTGCAACAGGCCAGTAGCAAAGATTGATGATGAGCCTCTCAGAATGGAAGAAAATAAGAGGATCGTAGGTACACCGTTCAAAATGTGCGGACCCGCAGGTACGCCATTCAAAAAGTTGTGGTCATGTCCGTGGGTTGTTCGAACAGAAGGTGTGGACCCTAGTGCACGCACTTCCATGCAGTGAAAAGCGCACGCACGTGGGAATCCTATGGTGATCCATGGTATCCAGTTCGATAGTTTTTGATCCTATGGTTTTGGTCCGTGGTATTGCATCTAAAGTATTGATCTCAAGTATTGGGTTCATGGTATTGAGTTAGTATGGTTTTGGACCATGGTATTGTGAAAGGCTTGCCTATAAAAAGGAAAGGAGATCATTTGGAAGGGTGTACCTATGTCTTGAATATCTTAAGGTGATCGAGATCTGAAATACTAGTGATTAGTTGGTGAGTGATAGTTAGATCTAAATCAAGGAGAGTTCTGTAAACTGTTGATAAGTCATGATCTCATTGGCGCATGATCAAATCTATTGATCGGACTGACTGTGGCACATTGGAGGACTGTTAATTTGGCCCTAATCAGAGGTCCACAGGCGATCCACAGCTTAGGTGCGGAGGTACACAGTGAAGCAGAAGGCGCAGGTGCGGAGGTACACAGCACAACAGAAGGCATAGGTGTGGATGCCCGCAGAGCAGCAGAAGGCACAGGTGCAGATACCCGCAGAGGAGCAGAAGGTGCAGCTGCGGATACCCGAAGATGTCTGGCGGTGAAGTTGCGGACCCTGCTTGAAATTTGCTTTAACTACCTTTAATTATTCTGGAGGGTTCTATGTGCATAATTGATATCTGGTTACTGATATTGAGTTCTGATAATAGCATGATTATGGTTGAATGGGTCAAGTTCTTAATGACTTATCTTTATGTGATCTGATGTACTAGATCTGGTTGATAACTCACATATTATCCTTGTATATGTTTTGGTGTTTGGGTGATTCAAAGGATTGATTGATTATGTGCTTCAATGATGTTAATGGGTCCAGTATGAAACGTGGCCTTTCAGATTATGTGTTGTGCTTCAGGTGTATCCAATATGAAAATTAATGAAACGTGGTACACGAAGAAGAGAAGATTGTAGGTCGGCACCTACGTACTAGTATCTTAGCTAGTACAAGAGCTAAGGGGGTGGTAGCTCCCTTCTAGTAGCAGTTAAAATCTTTTGTAGCAGGTAGCAGCCTGCGTACTAGTAAATGGATCGGCTAGTACAAGAACTATGGCGGTTGTAGCTCTCTGCAGGTAGAAGCCTACGTACTGGTATAAGACTGCACTAGTACAGAAATATTGTAAAAGGATTTTCTTATTAAGAAGAAGATTGCGATGACTTGCAGTAGGTGGTTTTCACCCACATTGGGTTTCCACCTTATATCATGGTGTTCATGTGTGTGACTTATGTGTGATGATTTGTTCTATTTTATTACACCTGTTTACTGTTAATATGGTTAACAATCTTCTAATGCACTCATCTAACTGAATCATAAGAAGTTGTGGAAGTAGCATATATGATTCTGAATATGGAAATGAAAAAGCTTTATTGATGTGATAATACTGATTCCCCCCCCCCCCACCCTCTCAGTATTATTTCCAACAATTGGTATCAGAGCAGGTCCTTTTGTAGAAGCTTGATCGCTTGAAGGAGATCCTTGGAACAATGCGAAAGGAGCTTAAGAAGAAAGCACATAAGCAGAAAAAGACATCTCAGAAGAACTATGATAGTGGGAGAATCGATTGGGGATTAGGTGTAAGAAGCTCTTTAGATTCAGAATCATTTCAGAATGAAGATGAACTATCATGTATGAATTTGCTATCCTCTGATATTCTAGCTATCTTTCCTTTTGGAAAAGATGAAAGTGATAGCGAAACAACTGAATTTGCTCTTATGGGTGAACAAGAGAGATATTAAATAGAGGCAGAATTTAAAAGGCTTTCAGACAAAATCAGAGATCAACAAGACCTATTGAAGAAAAGGGAATGTGACTTCAAAGAAGAAGCTACCAAACTAAAAGCCCAACTAGAAGAAGGAAACAAGGTAAGGAAGTTATTCAAGGACAAATATCAAAAGTTGCAGGATGAAGCAACATCTCTAAGAGATGAAGTCAATGAAAGAAGCACAACCATTAAGAAACTCAGAGACAAATCCAGTTACTATGAAAATCTTGAAGCCGCGATCTGCTCGCTAAAAGAAGATCTTGAAGAATCAAAGAAGCAGAATAAAGATCTACTCCAAGCTATTGAAAAACAAGAAAATGAAGTCATCATTTTAAAATCTCAGCTGGAATGTGCTTTTAGAATTCGTCAAATGCAGCAGGATGTGTATGAAGAACAAGAAAAGGAGATTCTCAATCTAATATGTCAGTTGGAAGATAAAAGAAATACTGAAGAGAATGTGAAGAAACAGTGTCTTGAAAAGGAAGAGCAACATCAAGTTGAGGTAAATATTCTAAAAGATAAATTAGAAGAAAAGGATAAGCTCTTACGATTTCAAGATAGTACTAAAATCTTGGATGATATTCTTAGTAGTCAAAGATCTCATGCCATCAAAACTGGTCTTGGTTTTCATGAATCTATTGAAGGTGAATCTAGTTCACAAAGTAAGACAAAGAACTCTAATGCAAAATGTGAAATGCTTAACAAGGAGATAAAAGGTCAATCTGATCATCAACCAAGGAAAGAAATTCCTCAAAGAAAATCTTTTACTCCTCCTACGAATAATGTTGAATGTTATGTATGTCATAATCTTGGGCATGTTGCAGCCAGATGTAGAAGAAGAAGGTTTGAAGACCATCATGCAAAAAGATCATCTCATTCAAGGTACTTTAATGGATATTTCTTTGCTTGCAATATGTTTGGTCACAGAGCTGTTGATTGCTACAGAAGAAATGTGAGACATGTAAGATGTTACACTTGTAACAAGCTTGGACATATAGCTAAGGAATGCAGGAACAAAGTATGGATGCCATACCAAAAGGAGAAAACATCATCATCACACTTGAAGATGTGGAAGAAGAAAGAAGCATAGTTAGAAAGAGGCGACACAGCACAACATACAGACACAACAGAATCAGAGGAAGCTGGAAGTATAAAACTTCAATGTCCTAAATCTCATATGCAAGTTTCTTAAAGAGAAGTCTCATATATATGCGAGTTGGTTATGGCATAGTCGTGTATATGATTGGTTGAGGAAAGGCAGTAGGGACAGGTTATGATAATGGTTACAATTTGCTGATGATGTGTGGAAATGACTTGATGGATAGAAGTGTTTTGTTTCTAACTTGATAATGATGATGACTTGAGCAGATCTGACAGTATTCAAGATGGCACAGATTTAGGGGGAGCATATGTTTTTAATGCATTGTTGGCATTATGGTCCTTGGTGATGATGCTTATATGGATAAATGACTCATCTTGCTATGATATGGTTATGAGTTGTTCAGTTGATTCTCTAATGGGGCTTACATGGTGATCTTCTTAAGGATAAGGAGAAGTACATAGCTTGAATTCACTTGATGATGAGTCACTCATATGCTATTGTCGCCATATGCATAAATATCATATATTACAGTTATGATGCTGAATTTCTATTGTTCTTGCACACATATGGATGAGGATTGTTCGCTGGATACATGGATGATTATTCAAAGTTGCATCGTTGGAGATATGATGATGATGAGTTCTTACCTATATGATAGGTTGTTTCGTACATATGTCGATTGATGCAGATATTCCCAATTGATGATACTTGGTCTGTGCAGATCTGGATGACTATGGTGTTTCTCACATATGATAGAATGATTTTGTTCAAAGGATGAGTTGATACAGACATACCTTGATTATTCATGCACTAATACAAGTTGCTGGTGACAGATGCTATGGAGCAGATCATACAGTGTTGTTGCTGATGTTTATTAGGTGTTTGGTCTCTGTTATAAATGTCATGTATATCATTCAATGTAAAGGTCATATCAAGACTCATGATGTAATAGTGTGTCTCTATCTATTGCAGTCATTTGATGAAATATTTCAGTCATATCAAGGTCATGTAATGGCCTATGTTGGTTTCCCCACTATGCCTGGGATGAATGATGTTATTCTCTTATGTTATCATATGTAAATTTTTGATATATCATCATGGTGATGGGAGATAGATGTATGTATGAGTCTTTGGTCATAGGAAGGTCATTTATGATGTATAAAGTCATGTTTTTTTGTAGAACATCTTTTCGCAGACCTTGCTTACAGTCAGGGGGAGCATGACCAAGCATATTTCAATAGAGCAGAGATTTCAGCATGTACTCAGAAGGAGCATGGACAGACTGATGTACCATGGCATATACAAAGGGGGATCTCTTTCAGATATTTAGCAGGTACTCAGGGGGAGTATGGACAGTGGAATGCATATCAAGGAAAGAGCATATCTTGGTCCACCCTTTGCCCTTGATGTCAAAGGGGGAGACTGAGTTGGTGTTGTTGCCATCAAGTCCAAAGGGGGAGATTCTTTGCATTATGATGCATGTATTGTACTTGATGGAAACCCACTCATAGAAGAATATCTCACATATATATAATCAGATGAATCTACAAGAAGAGATATCAGATGTGACAGAATACATGACAGTGCAAAGGAATCAAACGATAGTCTTTAGTATGACAAGTTAGCTTTTCCATCAAGTCCAAAGGGGGAGATTGTTTGCATTATGAGACAAGTATTGTCCTTGATGGCAACTCATACAGGTGACAAATCTTAGTGCAACAGGCCAGTAGCAAAGATTGATGATCAGCCTCTAAGAATGGAAGAAAATAAGAGGATCGCAGGTACACCGTTCAGAAGGTGCAGACCCGCAGGTACATCGTTCAGAAACTTGCGGTCATGTTTGTAGGTTGTCCGAATAGAAGGTGCGGACCCCAATGCATGCACTTCCATGCAGTGAAAAGCGCACGCACGTGGGAATCCTATGGTGATCCATGGTATCTAGTCCAATAGTTTTTGATCCTATGGTTTTGGTCTGTGGTATTGCATCTAAAGTATTGATCTCAAGTATTGGGTTCATGGTATTGAGTTAGTATGGTTTTGGACCATGGTATTGTGAAAGGCTTGCCTATAAAAAGGAAAGGAGATCATTTTGAAGGGTGTACCTATGTCTTGAATATCTTAAGGTGATCGAGATCTGAAATACTAGTGATCGGTTGGTGAGTGATAGCTAGATCTAAATCAAGGAGAGTTCTGTAAACTGTTGATACGTCACGATCTCATTGGCGCATGATCAGATCTATTGATCATACTGACTGTGGCACATTCGAGGACTATTAATTTGGCCCAAATCAGAGGTTCACAGGCCATCCACAGCTCAGGTGCAGAGGTACGCAGTGAACCAGAAGGTATAGGTGCGGAGGTACGTAGCACAGCAAAAGGCGCAGGTGCAGATGCCTGCAAAGCAGAAAAAGGCGCAGGTGCAGATACCTGCAGAGGAGTAGAAGGCGCAGGTGTGGATACCCGCAGATGTCTGGCGGTGAAGTTGCGGACCCTACTTGAAATTTGCTTTAACTACCTTTGACTATTCTAGAGGGCTCTGTGTGCATAATTCATGTCTGGTTACTGATATTGATTTCTGATAACAGCATGATTATGGTTGAATGGATCAAGTTCTTAATGACTTATCTTTATGTGATCTGATTTACTTGATCCGGTTGATAACTCACATATTATCCTTGTATATGTCTTGGTGTTTAAGTGATTCAAATGATTGATTGATTATGTGCTTCAATGATGTTAATGGGTCCAGTATGAAACTTGGCCTTTCAGATTATGTGTTGTGCTTCAGGTGTATCTTGTATGAAAATTAATGAAATGTGGTACCCGAAGAAGAGAAGATTGTAGGCCGGCACCTACGTACTAGTATCTTAGCTAGTACGAGAGCTAAGGGGGTGGTAGCTCCCTTCTAGTAGTAGTTGAAATCTTTTGTAGCAGGTAGCAGCCTACGTACTAGTAAATGGATCGGCTAGTACAAGAACTATGGGGGTTGTAGCTCTCTGCAGGTAGAAGCCTACGTACTGGTATAAGACTGCACCAGTACAGAAATATTGTAAAAGGATTTTCTTATTAAGAAGAAGATTGAGATGACTTGCAGCAGGTGCTTTTCACCCACATTGGGTTTCCACCTTATATCATGGTGTTCATGTGTGATGATCTGTTTTATTTTACTGCACCTCTTTACTGTTAATATGGTTAACAATGTTCTAATGCACTCATCTAATTGAATCATAAGAAGTTGTGGAAGTAACATATATGAATCTGAATATGGAAATGAAAAAGTTTTATTGATGTGATAATACTGATTCACCCC
>APFE030001424.1:130527-161756 GCA_000404065.3 Pinus taeda | reverse complement strand
CCCCCCCCCCCCCCCTCTCAGTATTATTTCCAACATTCTGCAATTCCATGTTGTATGCCCAATTTTCTTGTAATAGTAGCATTCAATTTCACTTTTGTTTGCATTTTTTGTTTTCATATGTGTCTTTGAAAAGAATGCATTTTCTATTGAAGAGTTCTCTTCCGTGTTCTCCGGTTTTAGTCTCTTTTCTTCCACGAGAAGTGGTGCAATTGTCTCATGCAATTTTCGTGAAGACATTTGACTGAAAGTGAAGACAACATTATTATAACTTGACAAAAGACTATTTAGTAATATTGCTTTAGCATCTTCATCCTCCACCTTGGCACTTGCTTCAACTAATTTTCTTATAAGAGACATTAAATTATTTACATGAGTTGACATAGATGTCTCTTCATTCATTTTCAGTGTAAATAATTGCAATTTTATGGAAAAAATTTCATTTGTAGCTTTTACACCAAATCGTTGAGTCAAATGTTCCCATATTTCGTTAGATGGTTTAGTGACATGTACAAGATGTAATTGCGAATCAGAAAGAGAATGTCCAATAATGGACTTAGCCTTGTCATCTCTATTTTTCCATTCAATTAAATGTTTAGCATTTGTAGGTGCTACTTCTGAACCATTCACTATACCCCACAATTTATTCTTCATTAAATGCATTTGAATTTTTACTTTCCATGAAGGGAAATTTGCACCACTGATTTCTTCCAAAACCATAAACTCCATGATGAAAAAAGAAAACAAAATACCTTTTAAACTTCAACACCAATGTACCCTTCTGCAATTAAAAAAAAAAAAACTCTTCCGTTGCTTTGTGAAAGTGGCAAGCCTCGAACAGACCTCGAAGTTCGAACAAAATAGTCTCACATAGGAATGCGTTGAAATGTGTAGTGAAGGAGCATTCTTTTTTATAATTTATGCACAGTGACCTCTAAAAAACTCATTTTTGCTCCGTGACTTACAGTTAAGTTTTCTTCAAACTTTGTATGATAAGCAGATGCATTCTTAACTGGAGAACTACTCATATGAAGAATGGTGGAAACTCAAACTCATGATGACGACAATGCTCATTCCACACTCAACATAGTCTCCTCTTCACTGTGCACACCGTAGAAAGAAGGTTTTTGTTTCCAGCTTGCACCTACACCTCACATTATCGTCGTGCTCCCATCCCAAATATCAGTGTTCAGACATCTCAACAAGTCGTACAACTCCACAGTTCCAGTCAACTCACACTTTGGTGCTGAATAAAGAAACAAAGCTAAAATCTTCTGCAATCACTTGCCACACTACATAGGTTTAAAGCCTCTTGACTCAGGCTCTCATATCATGTTAAACAATGGATAAAAGCAATAATATATTTCACACAAAGGTGTATGCCCTTAAAACACACACATATTACATTCAGACATTACTCTAATATATAGAGTTTCTCAGATCTAACTTATTCCTAACATAGAAGGAGAGGTTGAGAGAATTTCTCGACAATTTTAAACCAACATCTTAAATATAGGATGTCAACATTAACTCCAACCGTGTCGAGAGAGATTAAATCTCTCAACATGCAAACCTCTTTTCTGTGTGCAAAAATTAAGGAAAGGTTTGCAGCTTGAGAAATTTGCTTCTTCTTGGAGCTTTATAGATCTCGAGTTAAGATGGATTAGGCTGGTTTAACCACAAGAATTTTGTCTTTTTAATTTCTCTTCATATATACATGACATTGAAATATTTTACTTATTATGAGTATTGAAATATTTTATTTATGACCAACATTGAATAGTTATATTATTAATAATATTTTTTAAGCATATATCTTTTTTATATTAAGAATTAAATGAGTCACTGATCTCCCTTCTAATAAAGTAACTGAATTCGCCATTAAGGTGGTTGAATTGGGAAGTACGCCAACTTGGGGCAATATCTGCACTCACACAAAACAATTATGAATGTTTTGCATGGTAACTACGTCGGGCTTTGTGGTTTGTAGCTGAAACTTCCCGAATGTAGATAGGCTATTATTCCCCTGGCACTAATAATGGTCAGTAGAAGAATTAACTTGGAGATGAAATTATGGTGCTTGGAAGGGATTTACTACTTCATTCATTCAGGAGGTGTCTCTGGAGGGCAACGTTGGAGTATTGACTAGTGCAGGAAAATGACCATGTTTCTACTCTGGATCTATGGAGTGTCTATGCATGTAATTGAGGACCAAATAGTTATCTAGGACCCTGGACCAATTAGTGAATGAACTCTGACTCTCTACGGTCATCCAACGCTTGGATTTGGCTTGGAAGTGTGAGGTTGCCTTCACGACCTAAGGGTAGTGTCGTTGTGCTCATCTGTGATGGATTCAAAGTCAATGTTTAGGTAACTCTATCATCCATGCCTTCAATTGTGATTCTAGCTTATGTCTATGTGATCTGGAATTTTGAGATATTTAAATATTGGTTCTAGCATTCTTGGCCTTTTGGTGGTTGGTCTAAGTGGGAAAACCCTTTATGGTTATCTGGTGTGAATTGTGGAGGCAAGGGTACTTAGTTTCAACCTGTAGAGCTCGAGGCTCTACTATTTTTAAAATTCATTGGTTGTAACTTCATTATTATTTACTCGAAAGGGACTTGGGCAGCGAGGGGGAATTTTTGGGTTGGTCTTTTGGGTGAGCAAGGGGTCATCTTTCTGGCTTAATTTTTGTTGGTGTGGGGATTCCTAGTTCTTGTTGGTCACCCAAGCCCATGTCCCTTAGTGTGGGGGTGTTTCTCATAGGCATTTTAATGTTTATGGGCTCTAGTGTTGTTGATGGTGTTGTAAATCCATCAACTATGGGGTTCTCCCTGATATGAAGTCCCAATTAGACCTCACACCATTTGGAATAGTAGCCCCAACTAGAAATACAATAGGCTTCCATATGTGTGATCTCAAAGATGTGCCTTCATTGCAATAAACACATAAGAAGACATACACATATCTTCGGTGATGGAAAATGTGTTAACTTTTTGGGATATCAATTGTAATGCATAAAAGGTTCTTTCACACAAAAGAAAAAGGAGTGAGCCTCTAGAATAAAAGTGATAGTATTATCCTAAAAGAGACACATGAGCAAATGAAACAATCGTTAGTTAGCCTGCAAAGTAGTTCACAAGAGGATAATGATCATGATAGCATATACAACACACATCTAATAAGAAACATATTAAGCTTAACAAAATAATTAATTGATATTAGCCTAAATGAAATAACATATACCACAAACATATAAAGAATAGTCTTACAACATCCATGATATATGCATGAAAGTGTGTCGATGCAAAGAGCTTTTGATCATTAAGTGAAAGTTCCAAGTATACATTTACAATGATATGACACTAGCCCCAATAGTACAACGTGACACCACCACTTGCTTCTCCAAAGAATGATACTCACTCCTATGCTAGACTAGAGAAACCAAGGCTACCAATCTCAAGTGCAAAGCTCTTTCTTTGAGTTATAAGGGCTTATTTATAACAAATGGGATGACCTTTCATCCCCCTTTCTGACCTTTGAGTTTTCCTCATGACTTTTGGACTTCTTTTGCGCTTATTCTAACTAATGACTCTTCATATTCCACACTTGACTCCTGGACTTCCACTTACATTTACACTTTTATTATTTTCTAAATACAATAAGGTAAAACTCTCCACATAAGAAAAAATGGGCTAGAGCCTAATAAGATGAAATTTATACACCATGTTTGTGTTGTAGGAAACTCTTATTCGACAGCTTCCACTTGTCACTTTGTTGTAACATATTGGTACAAAGTTTTATATTGTATTCTTATGTCCTCAAACATGGACGAAACATATAGCTTATATCAGACTCTTGCCTCCATAGCATCTGGGTAAATAGTTTTGGAACCAGATTGCGCTACCTTCCATAATAATAACAACTTCATGTTTACTTTAGCAGGTCCATCTACATACAAATACATATTCTACCTTGTAATTTCCAAGTCATATTTGGTAATATCCTACTACAAGTCTTTTAAGTATTCTTAGATTTCCTACCTGATAACCTTTTTTTCCTTTGTCTCTACAAATCTTTCAACAGAAGGAAACTTGTGTGCTCTGACCAAGGTGTCCAAACTGTGATACAACCTTGAAAAGGTGGTTATAATGTTTGACACATATGTACCAATATTCTTTTTACTTTTTAAGAGTATTCTAATCTCATCTTTTTCCAATTCCACTTACCGACTTATTTTTCTGGCCAATCTTGTTGGTGCATTCATGTACTTGGTGCCCCATTCCTGGTTCACATTGATAGGTGCGTTAATCACCTTTATAACTTTCATATTTTTCAATGATCTCTTTTGCATGTCATGCAAAAGCACCACCACCTTATGCAAAGTGGTCATCTTTTCATATACTTGTCTCATGGTGTCTCCCAATGATTGGATTTCTTCACATATCATTGCTCGTAGCTCCTTCAAGTGAGAATGAGTAGAATATAGTCTTTGGTTCTTCACTTAGAGATGATCAATCTATTGTCTTACAACAAATAGATACTTTGCGAGTTGCTTATTCTCCTCCATCAAGAAATCTATATTCACTTTTGTAGCTCCAAATTTGCTGCAACAACTATCTTTATATTTCTCCTACTGTCAATGACAATCACCCTCTTTGTATGTATAAAAGCAACATGCACAAGGTCATTAGGAGAGTAATTCCTCATTTCCTTTATGATTATGCTCTTTACATAATGAAAGGTCAGGTTCGAAATATCTATGAACATATCTTCATCTAGAAAAGATATTCCCATTTCGTTGAATGGGGTGTGACCACCTATAAGAGGATGTAAAGGTTGACTCCTGGTTTTTTGTGGAATGGGCACAGTGTCAGCCTCTTGATTTTCCTCCTCCCACTCAATCTCCATGTCTTGGGCCTATATCTACTCCTCAAGTTCTCGTGCAAATTATTCATCTTGATTTTGCCTGCTTTCTTTATCTTCCTCCTATTTTTGTTGTTCTTATTTAAGTTGTTTTTATGTTGTTCCTAAATAGAAGTGAAATTATTCTTATAGTCGGGGATTAAAAACTTATACTAGGCCATCATTAGAATGGAACTAACACTTGGGATCCACTTCTCAAATCAATTATTATCCAAATTCAGAGTCTTCATGATCAAATTTCGGACTACTAATGTTTTTTTTAACAAACCTGGTTTAAACATCATGTAAAAATACATAAGACCACGATCATGGGATATGTATTTCAAGATGAATGGTGGGAAATGCATCTTAGTGGGTGTTCATTCAATTTATTATGGCTAGGGAAATTGGAAAATAAAAAGGAAAAGGCTTTCAAAATGCAAGAGGCATTAATTGGCATTTTATTTACGAAAAATAATGGAAATTAGGAGAAAAGGAAGGTGAAAAGTCACAGGCTGCATGTGAGGAGGAAAATGAAGGAAAATAATGGAAATTGAAGAAATAGAGGCCTCATTGATAAAAAGTATTTTGAGGATCAATGGGCAGGCTTGGTCAGTGTAGCTTTTTGTGAGTTAAATTTTGAAGCTCTCATTATTCTCTCTCTCTCTCTCTCACTCTTGAACATAGAGTTTTATTGGAGCACTTTTATCTTTGATCAAGAAAGGAAAAGAAGGCAAGAGGAAGGAAGGAGCAAGCTAGGAAGAGAAGGATCAAGGAACTACATCATGATTATTTGCAGGTATTGGTTTTCATGTGTGGTTTCCTTGCTATATTTGGCATGCATGGTGTTACATGTGTGTTCTTGGTTCTATTTATATCATTGGAATGGGTTTTTCGAGGTGTGACAGTGTTTCGTGGCCTAGCCTTTCCATTTCTAGATATCCATGCTGTGATGGAGTGCTCATGTTTTGGTTCAGGTAGGTTGTCGGATGGATTCGAATCTGAGTGAGGTGTATCTCTAAATGAAATAACACATGCAATAGTAACCCTTCAATCAAAATGTGGGATACTACAAAGCCATATTTTTTGTTGCCTTGGTGGACCTCAGAATCCTCGATTGGTGAATGGTTGGATATACAGTAAAGCCTATAGCAAGGTTATCGCCATTAGGCCTAATAATCCCAGGATGGGATATATGGTAAAGCCTCAAGAGTGGAGTCTCGTTTAGGGCCTAGTTATCTAGTGTGGGTTTTAGTAAAGCTGAGAGACTAGTGTCTTGATTATGACCTAGTGATCCACGGATTGGACTGTGGATTAACGTAAAGCCTAGAGACTAAGAGACGGGATAATTCCTCATGGTGTAGGTGGATAAATATGTTGGTCTCCACGCTTGTTTTGGCATATTAATCCAGTGTGGATTATGGGAAAGCCTAGTTTTCTATTAACGAGGGTGAGGTGGTTTGGCCCCTCGATGCCCTGGTTGGTTCTTTTGGTTTGAGTCCCACATTCATGCTTGTAGTATGGCATGGGGGTGATTAGCTGAAGATAGTTTTTGGCCAATATATGGTTGAGTGGAACGTTGTAGTCCCATAATGGGTTAGCTTTTGCATTCATTAATAAACCGTTATTTCCTTAGTATCTTATGTGTATATTTACTAGTTTATATTTGGATCCTATGGCTGATGTATCCTTGATATTAATGTTATTATTCTACTGGTTATAAGCATGTATTATGAAACTGATGATGTATGGGTCTCCTCATGTTTTTATTTGTAAATGAATGAACAATGTATTTATGACCTAATAGATGATAATGCAGCTAATCATATAAGGGAACAATGCTTATTAGCGAATCTCATATAAGTATGAGACAACTATGCTGAGATATGTTGTTTAAACTTGTAGATTACATATTTGTGACATGTTTGATGAAATTATTGTCATGGCTAGTAGGGGTCTAGTCTAGTCCTCATTGATGTTTCTACAAATGTATCTTTGTTCAGTTCTAAAATTTCATTTCTAAACCTGTCATTGAGTTCTGGGCAATGACTTGGGCTGTGGAACTAAAAAAGTAGCACAAATACCAGAGTCACAAGAATAACACTAGGGAAAAATGTCCCCAAACACTCATGTGACCTTGTTGTGGGAGCATATGGAGCCTCCTAGATGCACCCTAGTCCATATGAATGAAGCATACATGATTTTGATGCACTAAAACTTCAGTTGGTCTAAGGGGTTAGTTACTTGAGTGGTTGGGATGGCACTTAGGAGTTTTGTTATTGATGTGGAAGGTTTGTGTCATGTGTTTCTGTCGATTCCACTTCCTTAATTTAAACATGGGGATTTGAATCATATCATAGTGGCCCCACTTCAAATAGTTACCTCGGTTAGCTAGTTGTTTTGGTAGATATGGGATGAGGGTGTTACAGAGTGGTATCTGAGCAAGTTCCGTTCTCTTTAGGGAATGCTTGGTTTATGTTATCTTTGGATGTTATTTGATACCACATAGTGGTATCATAGCATGGTTCAACCCTTGTACTAGAGGGGTGGAATGTGTTTGTCATGCATGCATGTTAGTTGCATATGTGTTCTTTATGTCTACGAACTATGTACTTGTTGTGTATGCATGGCAGTGGTCATTGTCACAGATATCTTTCCATTTAGGAGTTGATGATGTTGTTGTTGTAATGCATTTATCATGAATGCATGTCAGTTGTATATGCATTTTTTATGCACGTTAGTGTCTATTTGATGTTATGCATGCATTGTCATGGTTATGGTTATGCATGTATGATAGGTCAAACATGGATTGTGAGGTCATTGTATGAAATTAGGTATCCATGATGTTATTGATATGTTATATGCTAATGACTTGGTTGAGATAAAGTAGGAGATGCATACCATCAAAGTGAAGTTGCAACATTGCACCTTGAGGCAAGAGAATGTCGTCATATATATTTGTATGTTAGGCATCCAGGTATGTAGGTTAAATATTGTTATATGTATTATGGTTATGTGTATGCCTTTCATTCTATTGATGTTATCGTTACATACATGATAGATGCTAGTTGATTAGTGTAGACATATGTGTTGGTCGCTGAATTTGCATGTTTTTACCTACCTTCTTACCCTATTTCCAATATCCGTTTGACACCATTTTTGGTAAATTTACATTCTAAATTGCATAGGTATACCTCTTGTCATGTCATTATGAATCATTCATCAATAAAACATAGTCATAGGGGATTTTTGCCTAAGTGGCTTGATAATTCGATTATTCTTGTAGATTTCGAGGAAGAAAGATAAGGACGATGGTTTAACAAATCGTGACCATCTAGCTTGTAGCGCTATCCTGGGACATCAGTTGCAATGGTGGATTAACCTCTCAATCAATGCACTGTTATCTTTATATTATGTTTTTCTTTGGAAACCACTATGTAATTGTAGGAAGACAACTATTGTTCTAGGAGTTGTTAGTGTTAACAAATTGTATAAGTAAAGTGACGGGGCTGTGAAAGACGACAGTTAATATCACAGAGAATTACATTAACTTTGAGTCTATAACAACATATGTTGTAATACCCTCTTAATTAATGAAATTATGATCTTTTGAGCATTTCGTGACTTCTTGATCTTGGCACAACCCTAACCAAGGAGTTGGGCCCACTCTTCTAATTAGGTGTTGCTGGAATAGACATGTGCATAGGTTTATTTTTGCTCATTTATTTATTGTTTTGAATGATTATTAGTGTATTGCTCTGAGTTGTAACTTTTTGTTACTCTTATTGTTGTTACAATTATTGATTGTTGTTACACTTTGTTCATTTTATAATTGAATGTTGAATGTTGGGTAGGGAAACTGTGGCTTGCATACACTTTGCATGATAGCCTTGAAATAACTCATAGAGCCGTGGGTTGATAATTAATGTGGAATTGGGTGAATTGCGTGATTCATATATGAACACCAAATTTTTGGCGTCATTGTTGGGGAGGCTATCGAAGGCATGAAAGCACGACCAGTATTGACCATAGGAATGATATCTTGTTGTGGGGAGGGGTATTTTCACCTTGCTCTAGGTCTTGAGCATTAGATCATTTCGGTTGCTTTGATTTCTTGTTTTTTAGCACCACTTTCTCATCCTTGGGAGGGAATTTCTCACCCCATTCCAGGTACTAAGCACTAGATTGTCTTGTTTTCTTTCTCATAGGAATAGCTCTCTCATCTTGGGAAGGGAAGTTTTTATGTCACCTTGTTTCAGGTCCTGAGCTTAAATTTGTGATTAGTATATTTTCTTATTTTGCTTTCTTTTTAGGGGTTACTCTCTCATCTTGGGGAGGGAATTTCTCACCCTGCTCCAGGTCATGAGATTTCAATTTGCTTGAACATTTTCCTTTTATTTTTTGATTGCATGAACATAGATACAAATAAAAGGGGTAGAGGAGGACCCCTGAAGAGAAGAGGGAGATATCTAGGTAGAAATACCTACATCCAAGAGATCATTTCAAGAGCTGAGTTAGGAGCATCATCACGAGCTACTGTTAGGGTGACATCTCATATGGGATCTCAAGGGCAATGAGTTTCACAACCAGAACCTCCTCCAATAATAGAAGTGCAATTCGGGGAATAAGAAGTAGCACGTAGAGGATCTAAGGAACTACATATTGCAAGCTCATAGGAAGAATACTTGAGGGAATTATCTGGACCATTTGATCGAGGCTCAATGAGAGCTAGAACCTGTTGACCTTCCAAGTGAATATTGGAAGATATTCATGGCTCCTGCAACTTCTTCAATCGAATTCCCAATTGGAGCTATCAGAGGTGATGTGCCTATGAAGCGTATTCCTTTGAAAATATTACCTAACTTCCATGGTCTTTCTTCCAAGGATCCAGACACCTTCCTATTTTAGTTTGACATCGTTTTTCGGGGGTATGATTATACTTATGATGATTAGAAATTGAAGATATTCCCCACTACTTTGAAGGGAAGAACTTTGAGATGGTTCATGGGTTTAGGGGGAAAATATATTACTACATGGGATGATATGAAGAGAGTTTTCATGAAAAAATATCAGTACTACTACAAATCCCGAGATGTGAAGGAAGAAATATTTAAGATTATGCAAAAAGAGGATGAGAACATGGATGACTTTGTGGAACATTTTCAATATAGTTTGAAGAGATCAAGCCATAGTAACTTGGATAAGAATATCTTGAAAATAATATTTCTCTGGGCACTAAGGGAGGAATATTTGGAACTATTGAATGCAGTAAGAAGAGGAGACATATCAAAAGAAGAATTTGATACCATCTATGAATTGTTCATCAAGTGTTCACGAGGAGTTGTGAGGCATAGGCAGGGGATTCAAACTCTCAAGACATCCAATGGTCGAGTTACAAAAGAAAGGATTGGGAACTTGTTGGACAACTTGAGAATCGATATCCTAAGCACACTGTCATCACAACTAGATATTTTGCAGGCGAAATAGAAGCAGATGGAATCAGAGAAGGCTATGTTCAATTTTTGTTGTCAATGCAGGAAGAAGCACCCACTAAAGAAATACTCATTGAATTCCATCGAGACTTGTGCGATATGTGAACAGAGTCATTCCGCTAGCACTTGTCTATCTCTTCCTGGGTAGAAGGTAGTTTTTTAGGGAACAAGTGAAGAAGTAGATCAATTGTATTTCATGGGATCAGACAAACCATGAAAACCATGGCTACAGAACATGAATCAAGGTATCCCTCAAGACCCTTCTCAGTATTTTAACAATTTGAACTTTCGGCCTGATTTTGTACCTTTTTCACCTTCATGGTCATAGTCTTATCAATATCCAATGCCCTAGCAACCATGGTACCCTCAATTTGGTCCTATTGTATTGGCTTAAACCACCCTCCAAATTGTTTTCTTTAGCATTGTTTTGGAGCCACCCTACGAACCTTTCACAGCAACAAATCTTGCTTCATCAAGTACACAAGCTTCAGTGATTTTCTTGTAGAATGGTAGCCTGTCCATGAGAGCTTGTTGCATTCCCCTTTATGAGACTCATTATTGAGTAATTATATGGGCCTCAAGAGGCCTTAATTCACCTCTTAGCCTAGTCAATCCAACTATTCTAACAACTTATTGCATACTTTTGATTATATTTTGTTTATGAAATGACTTAGAGTTGGATATTTGGCTTTGTGGTCTAATGTTTATATAATGCAAGAATAAAGGATAAAAGCAAGGAAAAGTGCAGGTATAAAGGATAAAAGAAAAAAAATATGGCAAAACCTTTGGTAAAGACTTGAATGAGACAAGGGAGAGGAATTATAGGAGGTCAATCCTCCTCATTTACTACCCCTCCATTCAAACATTCCTCCATTAACTTGGAGTGCAAACAACCATCACTTTGAGGACTAGAAGACAAGCAAGCAAAGGAAAAGGACAAAAAAAACGATTTTTCTTGAGTTAGAGGCCAAGCCTCCCTAGTGGGAAGGAAGTCGTTAGAGACTTCAAATGTATAAATAGAGAGGCTTAGGACCTCAGTAGGATTCAAACTTCTATTGTAAAAGTTTGTTTTACTTCTGAGTTGCAAAGACTTGTGACAATTTGCTTTTTAATCCATGGTTTCTATAATAAGAATGAGTTTTGTTTAAGCCAGCTCTGAGTTGACTTTGAGGACTGAAGCTCTTGGGCTAAGGCCCGACCCAAGCAGCCAAAGCTCCTCTTCATTGTACATATCTGCTAGCATAGAGTTATGTTTTGTTTATTTGTTTAAGTAGTTTCAATGTTTTCTTCTCTATTTTCCCAAGTAGTTTTTTGGTTCTGATTCATTTGTTTAAATACCTTTCTGGTTCTATTCATTTTTTTAAATAGCTTCCTGTTTCTACTCATTTTCTTCAGTAGCTGCATTGGATTTAAGTTTACTTCCATTTGTGGTTTTTATTTATAGGTTTGTTAGAGGAAAAGATTACTATCAGTCTATCTGCAAGTGTCTCGACCTCATCTCCTCCCTCTGGGACCATAACTTGAGGAAGAGACCATTCAGCAACCCCAAAAACACAGTTTTTGGTTGTTGCATGAGCTATGGAGTTTGTTGTTTAACACAGTTGTTTGTTCACCTGCACTAGTTTTCTTTGTAATTTTCATTTGAAACTGCCTCCGCCATGTTCCTCATGCATTGCTTCATCATCTTCCGATCACCAACAAACCTTCACAATCACCGTTCGATCACCAATAAACCTTCACAATCACCATTTGATTCACTATTTACTCTAACTTTTGCCTCACGTGGAGTCCACCACATACTTCATGAACTTTAAGTCCCCATTGTCGATCTGCCTCACCTGATCTGACGACCATCGCATCACCTCCACACCTAGTTGCTTAAGCCTTTGTGATAAGACCTCAATCATTCATCCTATTCATTAACCCTATTCTCCCATCTATCTACATCACCTCCTATGATCCAATCTCTACCGTTCATTTTCCTTTCACCGGACTAATACAACGATTCTTATGCACAGTTGCTCCCTCACATCCTCCTTTCACTGATTTCGACCTTCAACTTCTTTTTCCGCTTGAACCCCGATTTAGCCTAAGCTTCTTTGTTACACCTTAGTCTAGTTTTGATGCTCTTTACTTTTGCAACTTAGATAATTAGCATTAGGTTAGTGTTAATTTAGTAATTCTTCTTATCATAGCTATTTAATTGGTTAGTTAGGCTATGGTTTAAGTTTAGCATTTCATGTTATTTTCTTCATTACTATAGTAGAGTATCTCTCTCTTAGAATAGGTTTTCTCTCGTTTCATCAAAGAATTAAACTTCTTCTAACCCTATAGAAGTTTGGATTAGAACCACTAGGGTCTCTTGCTAGACAAACAGTGACAACATGTAAGACCTTCACTTCTACTTGTGCATATAGCATCGTCACCTCCAAGTTTGTACAAACCCCAAGTTGATAAATAACGCTGGTAGCCCTGGGAGTTGCAACATCATTGTTGCAATACCTAGGCTCATCACCCTTCATAGGTTATGTCTCTAAACTTGGTCCAATTGCAGGCTAAGTAACTCCATCAAGAAATTGCACAATTATGGAGGGAAACCAACCTTCCCTCCAGAAATTGTGCAATTCTGTCTGGTAGCTTGTTGGGCTTAAGAATTGTACAAATTTGTCAGTCAAGCTTCACTGAGAAAATTGCGCAATTCCTCCCAGCAGGGCTACTTAACCCAAGAATTGCACAATCTTAGCAGTGTTAGCTTCACTACCCATAAATTGCACAAATATTTTGGGTAGCCAGCCCAACTCCCTCCCAGAAATGTGCATTTTTTCCTCGTAGTTAAGCACATTGTTGCATGTGTAGTTGAGTTCACCAATTCCACCTAAGACCAAGAAAAATTGACTTGCATGCATGGGTTGTTTTTTCCCAAAATAGGAAAAGCAACATGCAAAAAAGAATTCCTAGATTTTATGGACTTATTTTTAACAGCTGGAGGTTACATGCAAAGATTGTTTTAGAATCTTTCTTCCAAGTGTTGCTTTTTCCTAGATTTGTGGCATTCACATCATGAACTTCAAACTTATTTATTTGATGGATCAGGGCTCATTTCTTCACATCGATCTTGGACCTCTGAGATCCCACAACACATCCAAGACTCTTCGACGCATCCAGCTTAGTTATTCATGGGTAAGTGATCTTAACCTATCTTTTGCAGCATTTTTGTCACTTTCTATGTTTTTTCTATAGAAATTTCACCGTAGATCACCTGATAATGTAATATACTAAAGAAAAATACTTGATCTACTTCTACTATCAAAATTTTCAGAAGATTAATCAATTTGAGCAAGATTAATCGAAACACATATAATAGAGAAGAAGAAACCATAGACATTAAACACATAAGAATACTTTGGGGAATGCCTCGGCTATCTGCATTATCATACAAGTGGAAATATCTCAGGACTACACAAAGCTTTATCTCACAACCTATCCAGCTCTCAGTACAATCCCTCACTGCTGCTCATGGATAGAATAGGCAACACATATGCCTTCCTTCAGTCCTCCAAGCCTCCTATTTCTTTGCACAACTTCTCCTGGGTCCTCCAGCTGCAACCTGTGTGATTCTCAACTCACACACAACGCTGACCTCTAAAATAACTGCGCAATCCTGAAGGAGATAATTCCTTCTACAAGGATGAGTTTCCTTTATAGGAAAAAAATCATCCAACTAATAGTACAATGTCCTTGTCTTTAATCTCAATTGGGTCTCTGTCTGAACTGACATGCATTGGTTATTTATGAGAGAATATTCAGTTATCTGGAGAACACTAGTTGCATTCATGAATGCATTAACTAACTGAACTTACAATTATTTCCTCCAACTGTTTGGAATGAATTTAACTGGACTTAACTCAGTTAACTGAGTTCAATAATTACAACTCAAATACAACTCGTCTTTATCTCCTTAATTAAGGGATAACCTCCTCAATCAAAGGGAAAACTATTGCATGTCTTCACATATACTTCATGTTTGATTTTCTCCAACTAATTAACTCATGATGAATTAATTAATTATTTTTCAAATATCTAGTGAGACTAAATTTGAATTTGAATTCTCAATTTTAATTCAAGGACTAATTAAAATTGGAATCTATTCTGAAATATTATTTATAGCAATGCTATTTTTAGCATTTCTATTTTTTCTATTTCTAACAGATTTAGAGTATATCTTCAAATGCTATTTATAACAATGTTATTTTTAGCATTTCTTGTTGCCATTTTCAACATTCCCTCTCAACAAGATAGGCATTCAACTCGAACTCGATCTTGAACCTTTGGAATGTTCTGCATAAAACACTTCTCTCAAGTGTTGTTGCTCCAACAACTCTGAAATAAAAAATATCCAACTTGAATCAAAATGACACCTCTATCACCAATGTCTCTGTTTGCTATTGCCTCTGTTGATTGAGAACTTTTCACCCCTTTCTCTTCATTAGCTGACTACTCTAGCCTCTGTCACTTTCATCTCTGAATGCATCAATCACACTGATTCCTCCTATTGCATCCATGTTGTTGCACTACATTTGCACTACACCTCCTCTCATCATGATGCATCATGCTACCCACTGCTGCACTACAACTCAGTTACTGAAAAGTAAGTAATTGATCTCCCAACTTACCTCCCGATTGGGCTAGAAACATCCTCTGATGTTGAAGCTTCCTCTAGTGCTCCATCTGCATCTGTCTCTACCCACTCGGCTAGTCCTACTACTCCTCACTAGGGGTCCTGTGTTAAGGTCCAATCAAAGAGGCTGGGTACCTCAAGGATCCTGCTCCTATTTCAGCCTTCTTGGGACTATCACTTCACATTGACCCCCCTCACGCTTGGAGGTATGGCTACATGTGATCCCTCTGCCCACTTGGCTTGAAATTTTCCCCTACTAGAGGTCTCTGCATGAGTGGATGCCTCCACTTGGTCTCATCTCAGCATCTCTAGTTGTGGTTGCCCCACAACCTCCTGAGGCTACTTCACCAATTGTGGCTCCCCCACAACTATCTAAGACTACTTCTAGCATTGCATGTTGAGAGGTAATGTATTCTCCCTCTCAACCACCAAGTTTCCAATAGTTGCCTTGCTCTACAAGGCTTTACATGCATCTTCAACCTCAAGAGCATATAGGTTCTTGACTCATGAACCGATTTTCTTCACCTATCTTGTGGTGATGTGTCTAAGGAAAACCTTTCCCTTATTGAAGACAACATCATAGCCTTTGTCCTCCACCATCGTGATCGATATCAAGTTTTTCTCCAGTCTAAACACATACTTCACATCAATCAGGGTGATAGAAGCTCCCTGCTCCCTCTGAAAAGTAATCGTACCTTCACCTAAAACATGGTACCTTTCATTGTCACTCATCTCTATGAGTATCTTGAGGTCTTTCTCCTCCATGTTACTGAACAAACTCTTATTGTCGATCATGTGGAATTAGGCTCCACTATCAAGAAACCAACCACAACCCATCATCAATGAAACCATGCATGTAATGAGGATAAAATCCAATTCAAACTGAGAGGTCAATGACTCACCTTTAGATACTTTTGAGGATCCCTTGGATTTCTTCAATGGACAATTAGTTTCATAATGGCCCACCTCATGACAATTAAAGCATCACACTTTAGATTTGTCAATATTGTTCCCACCATGAGAAGAACTTGATTTGGGATGAGAATCCTTCTCCTTCCCTTTCCTTGCCTTTCTAGCTAAGGCTAGCTTTCTTCATCTTCCTTGGATGAAGAACCATCTCTAGTGCTCTTCCTAATCTCCTCCTACATGAGATCCGACCACAGTCATTCCCAATCCGATAGTTTCTCTCTTCCATTCACTGAGTCCTGGTAGCAATGCCATCGCTTAGGAAGACCGAGGAGAGCAAGACTCACCATATCATCATTAGTTGTTGTGATTCCTACACTTCCAAGCTCATCTCTACAGGTGGTGAGCTTGTTTAGATATGTAGAGATTGTGTCACCCTTTTCACACTTTATTTTGCGAAGCTTGTCCTTCAGTGGTAGCTTTCTGGTCGGTGTTCTAATAT
The DNA here is from genome assembly GCA_000404065.3 of Pinus taeda. NCBI lineage: Eukaryota > Viridiplantae > Streptophyta > Pinopsida > Pinales > Pinaceae > Pinus > Pinus taeda. The sequence continues at coordinate 145,276 of APFE030001424.1, read as the reverse complement.
AGGTCCTTCAATTTCTTCCACATTTAAAATGGAGTCTCCTTCCCATGGAGACTTGAGATAATATGGTCTCGAACTCCCTCCAGAAGAATCCTCCTCGCTCTTGCCACACATTTCTTCCATTCCACCAATTCTTGGGCATTAGCTATTGTTGGCTTGGGGACTTCTTGATCAATGAAGTCCTTCAAACCATTGTCCTCTAATACCACCTCCATGTGATCCTCCCATGCTATGTAATTCAAGTTTCCATCCAGGGCATACTCAAGTCTCAATCTACTAAATTCAATTGGTGAACTTTGAGATGTGATAAGAAATCGATTTTGTACCTACAATCAAGAACTTCAAATTTCAAACTTCTCCCTTCCTTGTATATTGTTCTCTACTTTGATCACCTTTGCTCTGATACCATGTAGAAATTTCACTGTAGATCACCTGATAATGCAATATAATAAAACAAAATACTTGATCCACTTCTACTATAAAACTTTTACGGAAGCTTAATCAAATTGAGAAAAGATCAATCAAAACACATGTAACAAAGAAGAAGAAATTATACACATGAAACATAGAAGAATACTTTGGGGAAAGCCTCAGCTAAAAAACCTGCTATCTATGTTATCATACAAGTGGAAATATCTCAGGATTACACAAGGATTTAGCTCACAAGCTATCCAGCTCTCAGTGCAATCCATCACTACTGATCATGGATAGAATAGACAACACATATGACTTCCTTCAGTCCTCCACACCTCCTATTTCCTTCTTACATCGTAGATTAAACTGATTATGTAATGTACTAAAGAAAAATACTTAATCTACTTCTACAATCAAACTTGCAGAAGCTTAATCGATTTTGAGCAAGATGAAATAGAACACATATGACAGAGAAGAAGATTCAATCACACATGAAACACAAAAGAATACTCTAGGGAAAGCCTCAACTAAAAACCTTGCTATTTGTATTATCATACAAGTGGAAATATCTTAGGATTACACAAAGCCTTAGCTCACAACTATCCAGCTCTCAGTAAAATCCCTCACTGTTGCTCATAGACAAAATAGACAATGCATATGCTTTCCTTCAGTCCTCCAAGCCTCCTATTTCCTTGCGCAGTTTCTCCTAGCTCTTCAAGCTGCAACCTGTGTGCTTCTCACCTCACACACAACACTGACCTCTAAAATAATTGTGCAATCCTAAAGGAGTTAATTCCTTTTGCATGGATGAGTTTCCTCTATCGGAAAAAATCCTCCAACTAATAGTACAATGTCCCTGTCTTTAATCTCAAATGGGTCTCTATCTGAACTGACATACATTGGTTATTTATAAGAGAATATTTGGCTATCTAGAGAACACTAATTGCATACGTGCATGCATTAACTGATTGAACTCATAATTAGTTCCTCCAACTGTTTGGAACTAATTTATCTAGACTTAATTGAGTTAACTGAGCTAACTAATTACAACTCAAATACAACTCATCCTTATCCCCTTAATTAAGGGATAACTTCCTCAATCAAAGGGATAATTATTACATGTCTTCACATAGACTTCATGTTTTATTTTCTCCAACTAATTAACTTAGGATGAATTAATTAATTGTTTTTCAAATAGCTAGTGAGACTAAATTTGAATTTTAATTCTCAATTTTAATTCAGGGACTAATTAAAATTGGAATTTATCCCGAAATACTATTTATAGAAATGCTATTTTTAGCATTTCTATTTTTTGCTATTTCCAACAAAGTTGGAATATATCTTGAAATGCTATTTATAAAAATGTTGTTTTTAGCATTTCTTGTTTCCATTTTCAACATTTTCTTGTGCGAGTGTTGTTTGGTTGATTTCTTTGAACAATTGTTGTCATTTATATGCATACTAGCTTGTATTGGCACCATTTTATCTTTCATTAACATCTCACTGATGTTGCATGTATGAAATTGTTTTGCACGAAGGGTTGTTGATTCGGTGACTCGCTTCACCCACATGGATGTTGTTCCATTCTCAGAATCTTTTGTTCATTGTTTGCATGTAAAATCATTTACTCCTGCTTACACTTAGTATCGTCGTGCATTCACCTTCACATTTTCTTTCAGTTGCCCGTTGCTAGGTCTGGGTAGCCTTGGCTCAGACTCTTCCTCACCAAGACAATATTGCACAATCCTAAGAGGGAAGGCTTTGTCTTCCTCTTAGGAAATGTGCATTTCTGCCCGAGAGTTGTCCTCTAGTCTTGTGTTGTGTAATTCTAAGTGACAGTGGTTTTTGGACTAGAAAATTGCGCAATGTAGTCATTGGGCCTACAACCACTACCAGTTGAAATTGCGCATTACACAATTCCAGCAACCAGTAGGCCTGCCTACATTGGACACTGCACAAGTCCAGTAGCCAGCCAGCCTCCCCAAATAACCCAAAATATCTTTTCTGCAGTTCCGACAGCCAATCAGTCAGCCTTCCAGAAGAAATTGTGCAATCCTTTCTAGTCAATCCACAGGTATGTTGCATGTATTTCCTCAAGTTTGATTTGGTTTTCACTGACATATTTATTGCCATGCATGTTTCTTTGTCTCCAGATATAACAGGTTTTCATCTGCCTCTTAGTAGTTCAGGGTCAATGGCCTCCAAGAGAGCAGGATCAAAGGACACTAACGGAAGTGAAATTAGAGTAGCAGTTGAGTGAATGTCTATAAGTCTATCGATCTATGAAGAGACCAAATTGATTGTAGAAAATGACATCAAGCTAAAATGGCAAGAGGTCAATGATGCATTTGAAGGCACATTTGGGGAAAACCTCAAAGAATGGCAAGTCTATGTGAACATCCACAAGTTCAGGTTGTAGCAGATTTCATGCATGTATCCCATGCTCCCATTCATGAACATGATACATTGGATTGTATCACACACTGATCCCGAGACGATGACATTGAGGAGTGTCAGCAGGATGGAGATTGCTACATTCAAGGCACACGATTATGATGAGATGTATCCGTCGGATCCTGTGACCATCATGGAGACTCCCTTCAATGTACACAATAGTAATGCCAACTCCAGAGACATTTTGAAAAACTGGGTAAAGGAGTCGACTAAATTCAGGAAGACACCCAACCAGATCTACAAGACGAAGATACTGTGAAATGCATATCAATAGTTGGTCATCTTTGCATATCAACTGTATGGCCAAAAAAGCATTGAAACCTTCCCACAGAGTTGGGTGATCACGTTGGACCAAATTGCTAGAGAAGGGAAAGCATGTAACTAGTCCCACATGTTGGCTCATCAGCTGAAGTAATAGGTAACAAGGGCTCGATAGCCACACAAAGGTATGGAAGCAAAGATATACATGTCCCCCTACATCTTGGATGCAATCTGTGCCCGACGGGAGTTCTCAAGCTTGAAGTGGGCATGGACATCAACGGAGGCTGTTGTGAACACTTATTGTAAGAGGATGTCTGAATGCAACTTCAGAGGAGTTTTCACAAGGTTGTCTAATCATTTTGTCACTCCATTTTACAAGATGATATTTGAACATGATGCACCCTACATGTCGAAGGAAGAAATGGAGGCGTTGGTTGACATAGCTAGTTGGTATGCCTCACCATTCGGCACCTTCATACGGATGTACAATGTGGAGAAGCCTCCGCATGTTCTACCATAGTTTTCTTTGGAAATACTTGTCATGCAGGATGTAGTGTATCACATCACAGCAAGATTGACAACTAGGTTGCATTAAAAGAAGAAGACAACTTGGCCTGCTCTTTTGTTGCGTATCGGGTTACATAAGATACAAAGTTTCAAGCATGTCGATGTCGAAGCAGAGTAGATGAGGGAGTATCCATTCGACCTCTGAAGTTACAATCCATATGACCTGCATTATCTTCTGAAAGATCACTGCATGAGAGTACATTTCAACTGGATCCACGGGGCATGTCATGGAGGAGAGGAGGACCCATGGAGATATTGTTACAACTTCCATAGATGCAATGCACTGGTCAGCCTCACTATGGAATGGATAGCAAAGCAGCATGAAGTAGCATCTTAGAGAGCACCAGAAGCAGCAGTAGCAACAGAGGTAAACATACCACCGCGTGACAAGGGAAAGAGGAAGATTGTCGACCGCATTGAGGAAGAGGAAAGCTACAAGTTCCAAGCAGATCCACTTTTGGAAAAAGAAGTTATGGCTATAGAGGCAAAGAAACAACAACATGATAAGCGAAACGTGCAAATGTGTATAGAGAAATGGAGAATGGGGGAACAAGGAAGGAGTTGCATGAGTTGAAGGACCAACTCTGGAAGGAACAAGAACTGCACAGATAAGAGAGGGAAGCACATCAAGAATAGGTACAACAGGGGGTACAACTTGTGTAGATAGATGAAACAATGCTCGTGCAGGTAGTGGACTCATCAAAACAACTAGCATCAGGCAAACAATGTGAATAATCGTAGGAGCAGGACTTCGCTCAAGAGATGGAGCGATGACTTGAAAAAATGGATACGAATATGGAGTGGCAGGAGTCAGAGAAAGACATTGACCTCATGCCTCATCACCAATAGGTTGACCACTAGCTTCAGTGCATCGAGAAGACTAGCAAGTCTCAAGTGACCAAGGAGACACTAAGATCCTTGGAGATCACCTGGAAGTAGAGATACACAACATCTCATTCGACGAGTCTCAACATAGAGTTGTGCAATCTCGCAGAGTATCAACTCCAGAAGATCATACATCTCTTGCATAGTTTGAGGAATTAGTGATCATGTCTAATGTGTGCAAACATCCAGTAGCATTGGTCGATGCTACCAAAGTATATGTTGAAGCCACTAGCTAGAGTGTTCGCTTCTTGATAGCTGAGAACGAGTGAATGGCTAAGGAGCTATAGATGGCCAAGCAAGGAGGAGAGTTGGTTACAAGATCTGCTAGAGTAGAATTGAAGAAGCGAATAATGGATGAGGTATTTTGCCTTGACACAGTTATGCAGTCATTGTATTCCAAGTTTGGTAATGTTCATAAGGCATACATTCATCTCAATGGATGGCAGTAGTGAAATGCTAGAAGAGCACGTATCCTGTCAAATGTGCATGCTGCTATTGATTACATGAAGACATGGACGATGAGATACAAGGGAGCCCCTCTTCAATTACCTAATATGATGAATCCCAGAGAGGTCGAGCTGAAGGAATGCATTCGAAGTCAGATCTAGAACTATGAAGAGATCTCGTAGCTCATCACTAGTCTAAATGCTTCCCATGCATGTGTATTCAAGAGTATGGATGTTGTGGTTTGAGCACATGTGATCCCATCTATTGGGAATCCCACCTAGGTGAAAACAAAGGAACAAGTTCTACTGGAGCTTGACTCGTACTTTAACGAGTCGATCCACATAGCCACAAACCCAGACTTGTCAATCAGTGCAGAGACCATGCACAAATATGTATCTGGTCTAGCCGTACTGAAGACAATGATGTGCATGCTATTAGATGAGCTGGATAGAGGATCCCAAGCAGTGTACTCAGATGCTATGGAGGAAAGAGTCAGGTTCCATAAATATGTCACCTTAGAGTACATGGACACCATCGTGGACTACCAATCTTGGCATCAATTCGCTGCTCACGAACATTACGAGGATGTCAAAGAGTTGGAATTCCCACGATTGTCTGAGTCATAGTAATGTCTTGCATGGCTTTCTCAAGCCATTTTGTCTCACATGGTTACATGTGCATTGTAATGTAATGTCTTGTCAAGTGTAAGTTAAATTTTCAATAGTTGGATGTAATAGTCATAGAGTAGATGAAGAATCATGAGGGTAGATGAACCATCACAAAGTGAAATGTCAAGGGCGACCCCACCCTTTGCTATAAATAGTCCCTCATAACTCATTGTAAAGGATTTTGGTCAACCAATCTTCGATAGGAGTATCTTAGAGAAAGCTTGGACAACATTGTAATGTGCCTTGGCTTCTCCACTGCGCAGAGCTAGTATATCTCTTTGGAGGAGTAGGTGGTTGTGGCTGTAACATTCCACTATAGGAACTAAAGGTTGGACATGGATGTATTGTATGACTGGAACTTAGAATTGTTAATATAACAGAGAGAACACATTTCAGCATATGTTGTATTGTATTCCAGTTATCTTGTTTACTCTAAATAACATATTTATTTGTTTGCTTACGCATGCATGTATGGACTATTCTGTATAAGTATGTATGAATCTTGCTGAAATGTGATGCTGGTTTAACCATCACTTTGGATTGCTCACTAACTTGCTTTCCATCTTGTAATGCATCTTCGCTCGTGTGTTCTCTTCCAAGCCGTGCACTATTATAGGTTTCCAAGGGGCGCACTCACCCCACTCTCTCTGTGTTAGATCCATTCATGCATCTTCCTTGTCTTACTACAGTTGTCACACCCTTACTACCAATAGGGAAATCTTACTTGCCTCTATGTGAAATCATGGTCAAGGCATTACCGTATGACCCACTACTGAGACTCCTACATCAAATGGTCTGAGGTCTAATTGGTACTTCTTATCAAGGAAATCCCCTAACATGTTGCTGGGTCCAACACCATGAACAGGTCCAAACCCTTCATGGTCCCAGAACTAGCGTGGACCTCCTCCTTGTTGGGTGTGGAGCCTGATTATCTTCTATATTCAAAAGCACTGCCACATTGGACCCCAGTTCAAAATGGGGGCGGCAACACTGCTCGTAAAATATTCGCTGCAGGGGGGGTCCAGTGGGGGGCGGCTGCGACCTTTGGGAGCCCCCCCCTGGCGGGGGGTTTCGGGGGCAGCGCCCCCGAAGGTAAAAACAACTGTAAAATTGCCTTGTAAAAGTATAGTAATTTCTAGTCAATCTGGGCCGTTCATTAGGCGGATGATCTGGAGGTAGAACTTATGTTTAGTTTAGGGTTTTTTGCCCTAGAAGGCAGCCCCTCTCTTTGTATGAGGGTATTGTATTTGAGGCCGTGATATAGATGTGTATTCAGCGTGAGCGAGATATAGAGAGCTGAGACTGTGAGAGAAGACAGAGGATATTACAGCGGATTTGTTGTAGGTTGTGTCTCTTCATTTTGCTGGATAATAGAAAGGAAGGACTGGCTGTTCGGGGTGACGTAGCCCAAACTAGGTGAACCACGTATATCTGTGTCTCTCTTGTTTTGTGCGTTTTCTGTGTTTATATTTATGCATTATTTCATGTGTTCTATTGCTCCGTAATATATAATTTTCTAACACTCCTCCTTCTGGACAATTTTTGCAACCTGTGCCACAACAACAACTATAATTTCCTTCTAATGTGTCCAGTAGTAATCCTCCTCTTCGTCCACAAATTCCTATTTAATCCAATCCAAATCCAAACAATAGAGGGTCTCAACAGGTTGAGACACTCAACCTCCTTGCATATAGTATTTCCATATAGTTGGCAAGCATTTTCCCTCAATTTGTCAATGATGAGGATATTAGTCTTCTGAATAGTGATGCACTAAAGAAGAGATCATCCACACTATGAAAGAGATGGCCAAGGACAAGATTTCGGGGCCAAATGGTTGTCGCGTGGAACTATTTATTTCATTTTCCAACCTCATGGGCCCAAATCTCATCAAAATGGTGTAAGCATCTCATTTTTTTGGTCTACGCCTATTTCTCTTTTTAATTATGTTTGTAAAATCATCTCTAAATTGATAGCTAACAAAATCAAAAACATTTTTTCTACACATTTTTGTCAGAAGAAATTTGGCTTTCTTTCTAATAGGAGAACTCAAGATGTGATGGCTATTTTCCAAGAAAGTAATCACTCTAAAAAAAACCACAAATAAAAGGCCTCTCTTATGAAAAATGATCTATTGAAAGCCTATGACCTCAAGATTTGGATTTCCTCCACTTGATCCTTCAAAAGATTGGTTTTCCTCATAGACATGTAAAGTGGATCATGACTTGTGTGACTTCTACCACAGTGGTGATCTTAATTAATGGATTCCTTACTGATTTTTTCAAAATCTTGAGGGGTCTAAGATAGGGTTCTGCACTTTCCCCCCTCCTATTCATTCTGGTCATGGATTCGCTCAACAGGCAGATTAGAGAAGAAAAAGGTACAAGGCTATCTTTAGATGCAGGGTATTGACTAATTATTCAACCACCCATCTCCTCTTTGTTGACAATGTACTATGTTTTGGGGTTGTAGAGACTTCATAACGGGAAACTTACCACCAAATATTATCTTCATTTGGGAGGGTCTTGGGCCTTATTATTAACCAACACAAATCATAAATTCTTTCATATAAGAATAATTCTGCCTCTATATCTAAAATTGCAGCCCTCTTTGACATTAAATCACCCTTTTTGTCCTTTTCTTTTAAGTATTTGGGTTTTTTCTCAAGCCATGTAATTACCGAATACTATATTGGGACTGGTTTATCTACAAAGTCAAAAGCAGACTATCCAAGTGGGACTATAAATGGATTTCCCTTGGTTGTAGACGGATAATGATCAAAGCAGTGCTTAAGGGGATTTTTGTCTTTTGGATGTATTTGTTTCTTATCCCCTCAACAGTAATAAAAATAAATTGGTGTTGTTATTGCAAGCTTCCTTTGGTTTGGCTATAGTAATGATAGAAAGGATCACCATTGTAGACTTGAATCTCTTACTCAACCCATTAAGATCGGTGCATGTGACATAAGAGAGACCAAGTGCTTCAACTTAGCCCTTATATCTACCAATCTTTGGAGGGATTTTAACTCTTCTTAGATTTGGAAGGATACTTTTCATGGGAAATAACTTAGGCTCTGTAGTCTGGAAGAATGGGTTGAAGTAGGGGTTCTAGAAAATAGCAATATATATATATATATTTGGAGGACTGTGATGTCGACTAATCCTAGCTATGTGAAAACTTGTGTTGGAATGTTAGATATGGTAGGAAAATCCACATTGGATGGATGTTATTAAGAGATTCTCTGGGGACCATTTCCTCTCTTCACAAATCATAAACAATTTACACCAAACGAGTATTTGTAACTGGCATATTTGTAGAAATTTGAATATTATGGTCCTCTTGAACAATCATGGCCTCATTCGAGGGACATAGGCCTCCCTAGTGATATGGAACTCAAATGGGAATCTCATAAACATAAATTAGATTATGCATGGATTTTTGTCAGCAATAAGGATTGCTCACTTGCTTGGGGTGGTAGGAACGTGAATGGAAATGTTGCAGTTAAAGAATTTTATCTATATATCTCTAGCACCCATGACATCCCATTTTGAGGAATGGACTATTTCAATGTAGAAATGTGAAGCTCCTCTGAAGCTCAAATGCTTCTCTTGGCTGGCCCTTTTTAACCACATTCCCACTTATGATAATTTGATGAAAAGGGGATATTTTGGACTGGCTTGCTACCATTTGTGTAGGATTTCTATTGAAGATTGCGTCAATTTATTTCTGGGTTTCTCTGTTACCAAAGAGGTTTGGAGGCGAGTTGCTAAGATATTGGGGATTACTTTGGATTTGAATTCACAGTCTATCTTTTCTTTCCTTAGATATTAGACAGTCAAGCACAAATCTTACAACCCATTGTCTGTTCTAAGAAGGGTGTTGTATTTGAGGGTTGAGTCCCTCATGCCACTGCCACTTGTCTTTATATTGTTGGCCATTTTTCAAATATTGGCCCATGGCAACCTCACCTCTCTAGGTGCTCTACATCGATCAAAGATCTCGAAGATTTTTTCCCTCTAGGTTTTTTTCTTGGCACCTCAAATTATGGCAGGGTGTTTGGCACTTATCAGACTTAACCCTGAACATGAATATTGTTTTTTAATGGCTTGGTAGGAGGGGACAAATTTTAGCATTGAGATTGTGGAACTTTACGGGCTCCTAAAATGTGCGAAATGGTTAGCAATTGAATCCATTAAGATCGCTGGGGATTCAAAATTGATCATTGATTGGGTGTTGGGACAAAGCTCCCTCCAAGTCCCATCCTACATCACTGGATGAACCACATCATGCATATTATTCCTTCTTTTGGAGACATGTCCTTTTTTCATGTGTTTAGTGAACAAAATAGGGAGGTGGATGTCATGTCTAAAAGTGGACTCCTCTGTTTTGGCAAGATGTTTTTTGAGAATTTGTTGCATGGCTCTATCTGCACCGAGGGTTCCTTCGATTTTTTATTCAGAGGATTTTTTTGAGTTTCTGCCTATTGCACTTGGAGGCTCTATTTTGGTCGGAACTAAAATCAGAGATAAATCTTCTGAATTGTAAATTTCGCTAATTATCTAGCAATTATACATAATTTTTATTAAGATTTTGATGACAATGTCTTCTTTATTAAGAAAAACATATATTCTCCTTTTTACTATATCAAACACTTATTAATAAAAATCACATTAAATAAAATATTATATTTTTTATATTGAAAATTAAATTACACTCGTAAAAATTTATCAGTCAAATTATTAAAATTTATAATAAATTTAAAAAGAAAAACCAACAAAACCACCAACTTTATAAAAAACCAATTCCAATATTGTGTGCACATTAAAAATCCAATGGCAAGGTCTATCATTGGGTATACTCAACCAGATACAATTCAACTAGAGAGTAGGCAGGAAGAAGAACAAGGATATAAACGCAATATTAGAGATCTGGACACTGCAGGGAGCAAAATATTAATGAAAGTATATGTCGTAATAAACAAAGACTGCTCTATTAGGACAAGACGGGATATTAAGAATATAAAGATGTGCGTATTACAGTCATACAAAGTATATGTTTCAATATACACTGATACAGTTCAAGATTTGTACATTACAGGCTTACAAGGTATTAATGAATATAGATGTGCGTATTACAGTCCTAGAAAGTATACGTTTCAATATACACTCATACAATTAAAGATTTGTACATTACAGTCCTACAAGGCGCTAAAATAGTCTAGTTGAAGTCCACTTGAAATTATGTGAAATTTAGAATTTTAATTTTAACTGGTATGGAATTTTGTTGGTAATTTTGATTTCAATAAAATTTTTAGTGTAAGTTATTGGTCAGGTTAATTTATTCTAATTTTTTTTAATAGAACAAAAATTATTATGAAATATTCTTGAAAAGTTTTCAAGTAGTTTGGTGAAACTCATTAGCTTTAATGTATTATGAAGAGGAGCAATAGATCTTAGTGTTTAGTTTGATGTATTATGAAGAGGAGCAATAGATCTTAGTGTTTAGTTTGATGAGTTAGGCATAAAAGGGCCTTATAAATAATAATAATAAAATTGAAACATTTTGTAAATAAGAATTTAGGATGATTTTAACATTTCAAGTAATAATAATATGTTGGCATGGATTTGAAAAAATTCAAAATCTTTTGACAAAAAAGAAGAATAGATCTTTCCGACAAATAGGCTAACACCTAAAAATAAGAAAACCATAGAATAAAGTGTGAATGTATCTAAAGCATCATTTCCTTGGAAACCAAACATTTTCAATTTCTCTATCCAACCACAAAATAGATTTGTAAAAACAAATAGTTCACCTACATAAACAAGAAAAGTATGTTAGTGTTTTTTCCAGGAGAGGCTCATTCAATAGCCCAGTATGAGAGGATGTGTAAGTTTGTGTGATGCATCTTCTTCTTTAGAAAAAAATATGTTTAAATCTTATACTTTTGAAAAATATTTCAACAATAGATTTAAATAAACTATTTGAAGATTTAATTAAGCTTTTATGGTTAGAATTTTTATTTGTTCATATATATACTCTATTTAGTATTCAAAAATGCAATTTAAACAATGAAAGATAACATATTAAAGATTTAATTAAGTTTTTATGGTTAGAATTTTTATTTGTTCATATATATACTCTATTTAGCATTCAAATATGCAATTTAAACAATGAAAAATAACGCATTATATTTTGCACGTAAAGAAATTTGATCCCTCTAGGCTTATGTTAGATCTGTAATTAAGAAGGATCTATGTTCATATATAGAATATTAATGACCCATGGGTAGGGAGATGTCATGTTGTTGAGATTTTTTGTTTTGCATAAGATAGGAAAAATCTCAGTAAATGACAACAATAGGAATCAGTTCCTAGATTAGCTCCAGTTTGTTGGGAGGGAGTTAATGCATCCAAAATTTGAGTTGAGAGGATTTATGAGGCAGTTAGATTCTCTGTGCTATAGAACAGGAAACCATTCGGATTGTTTGCTATGTGAGTGAGAGTTTGTGAGGATTTAATTATGTAATCTCTTGTTTGATTAATAAGATTGCCGATACCTATGTTGTGTGGACGTAGCCTAGATTGGTTGGGTGAACCACGTTAATTTCTGTGTCTTTATGTGCTTGATTTATCTGCTGAGTCTTTAATTTAATGAGCTGTGGATCTGATCTCCAACAATTGGTATCAGAGCATGTTGGAGGAGCGCGCATCGAAGGAGTGACGGGTCCAAAGTTTGCTGGAGGTGTTGTTGGCGCATAGCTGAATGGTAAACAACGTTGAGTTATACCAGAATCGTTGAGGGTGCGTGTTGTTTACTGTGAAGGCCAGCGCATAGACACACAGTGCTGCAGAGTGTGTTGGTTGTCTACTGATGGCGTGGAACCGATTGTATTAAACTCTAATCGCCCAACATACCAGCGCGCTGACCAGAGAGGCGGTGTGGAGCTGGTTGAGCCTACGTGGAGGTTTGAAATTGCTACATTGCTGGAGTTGCATGGCGTATGCAGGGTTAAGAGTTGGGTTCACACAGAATTTAAGTTTTTTTACGTGGAGTGGATTTCAGTTAGAAGGAGGTCGCAGGTTCTGTAGTGGATTAGCGCTGGTGTTATAGAGGTATTGTTTTTTAATACTGCACTTTGCTAAACCTGCGTGCTGCACAAAACGATAGAACAACAAAATTTGTTTTTTAGTGCGCATTGTTAAATTAAATAAAAAAAGGTGCAGATTGGAGCGTTGTCATGTTCTTCGTAACAAGTATCCGCATTATTTATGGCCAACACTTCCATTAACTACTGAACCTTCGCTTTATTTAAGAACCCAACGGTTTAAGTACGTGGAGTGCTTACGGGCCTTGCATACTGAGTGAAGTTTAATGCTGCAAATTGTTTTGCATTACAATGTAATTGTTTTTTGTTTAAGCACTTTAATTCTCGTGTCAGAACCTCTGTTTCAAATCGAGTCATTAAAGGGAAGTAATTGTCTTTGAGGAAATCTTTCCAGGAACTTGTTAATTGGTGTTGTAGTGAAAACCATGAAAGATAAGTGCTGATAACGGGGCGTTATTTTGAATAAGCTTGGAAAATCGGTGAAACACATTGATTACAAAGAAATTAATTGTCACGTGGGCAGACTTCTTTTGTTTAGAGAAAAAGCATATAACTGCATATGGCTGAAATTTGTATTTAAAGTACAAAGGGCAGATATTTGTTTGTTTTTAAGGGCAAAGGCATTTTTTTTACACAAAATTCATTTATTTAAAGTTGGTTTTTTGGAGATTATTGTGTTTTTTGGTTGATACAAGATGGCGAAAACTCAGAGTGCCCGGTTCGAAATTGAGAAGTTTAGTGGCAAGAATAATTTCGAGATCTGGAAGGTGAAAATGTATGACCTGCTTGTCCAACAAGGCGTGGTAAAGGCATTGATGGGTAAATCCAAACAACCTTACAACATCACAGACGATGAGTGGGATGAGATGGATGAAATAGCAGTAAGTGTTATTCGATTATGCCTGGCGAACGATGTCCTGTTTAATATCGTGTCAGAGGTAACAGCTGCTGGTTTGTGGACGAAATTGGAGAAACTATACATGACCAAATCCTTAACCAATAGGATTCTTCTGAAGCGATAGTTGTACAGTTTATGAATGAAGGAAAGTACATCGATTGCTAATCATTTAAATGCTTTTAATACTCTTCTCGTGCAATTACAAAGTATAGGAGTAAAAATTCCATCCAAGGATAAAGCTATTACTTTATTGTGCTCGTTGCCCAAGTCATGGGATCATTTTGTTACTTCTATAAGTCTTAGTTCATTAGAAACTATTGAGTTTGATGATGTAGTTGCATCCTTATTATCGAAAGAAACAAGGAGGAAGTTGCATTCCGAAGCCTCTACATTAGAAGCTATGATGGTTAGAGGTCGTTCGAAAGAAAGATGCCCCAGGAAGCCGAGCGACTCATGTTCAAAGTCAAAAGGGAAGAAGAGTAAGCTAAAGTGCTGGTTTTGTGGCAAATCAGGGCATTTAAAGAAGGACTGATGGAAGCAACAGCAGCAAACTTCAAAACCAGATTCTTCGATACAGAAGAAGGAGGCAAATGCGACAGATACAGGTTCGACATCTAGTTCAGGTATGAGTGATGAAGTATTATCAGTTAATGTGTCAAATCATGGTCAACATTGGTTGTTAGATTCTGGTGCATCAAACCACATGTGTTCCATAAAGAATGGTTTAAGACATATAAATAAATTAATGATGGAGTTGTGTACATGGGTAATGATGTAACATGTAATATTGTGGGGATTGGGAGCATACAACTACAAATGTTTGATGGGACAGCTAGAATATTAACTGATGTGAGGCATGTACCAGATTTAAGAAAAAATTTGATTTCATTAGGAGCACTTGATTCAAATGGGTATAAAACTGTAATTCAAGGTGGAGTAATGAAAATTTACAGAGGCATTTTACTGGTTATGAAAGCTAAGAAAGTAGGAAATCTATTTCAGTTAGATGGAGGTACAGGGTCAGATTTTGTGTCTACTGTGTCTGAACATGACAGT
>APFE030001424.1:32728-130314 GCA_000404065.3 Pinus taeda | reverse complement strand
AGCATTGTCTGTTTGGTAAACAAAGTAAACAAAATTTTAAAACAGGCAAACATACTAGTAAAGGCATACTTGATTATATCCATTCAGATGTTTGGGGACCAGCCCCTACAACCTCATATGGTGGTTCGTCTTATTTTGTATCATTCATTGATGACTTTTCTAGGAAGGTCAAGGTCTACATGTTGAAAAGAAAGTTTGATGTTTTTTCAGTTTTCAAGCAGTTTAGAGCATTGGTAGAAAACAGCACTGGTAGATCAATAAAATGTTTAAGAACTGACAATGGTGGTGAGTTTACTTCCAAAGAGTTTGACAACTATTGTAAGGATGCAGGGATCGAGAGACATAAGACCACGGTTTATACTTCTCAGCAAAATGGAGTTGTTGAACGCATGAACATGACTCTTCTAGAGAGGGAAAGGAGTATGCTGAGTAACGTCGAGTTGCAAAAGGAGTTGTGGACGGAAGCAGTGGCAACAACTTGTTATGTGATAAACCGATCTCCATCGACGACGATAGACTGCAAGATTCCGCAAGAGGTATGGAAAGGACACCCTTGTGACTATTCTAAACTCAGAGTGTTTGGTTGTGATGCATATGCTCTAGTGCCTAAACATCAGCGAACTAAATTAGATCCAAAGTCTAAATGGTATATCTTTGTTGGGTATGGTGTTGGAATAAAGGGATGTAGGTTGTGGGCAAAATCATCATCAACAGAGATGTAAAGTTTAATGAATCCTCTCTTGCACAATTAGATGTAGATAGTAGATTGAAATAGGATGATGTATCTGACTTTCAACACATTCAGTTTGATAGTATTTCTAATGATAGTCATGATGACCATAGTTCAGATACTAGTCATGAACAGGTTTCAGAATCAGAACATGAACAGGGTTCAGGTTTAGATCATTAACAAGTCTCAGATACTGATCATCAAGAAATTCCTACAGATGGTAGTCAACCAATCGAGGAAGCGCCACAAACATCCTTAAGGAGGTCGACAAGAATCAAACGGCAAACGAGAAGGTATGATGATTATGTTACTTCAGTTGCATTTACTGCTAATGACGATGAACCTCTGTGCTATGAGGAAGCAATAGAAGGTTCGAAAAGTGACAAGTGGAAAGCAGCCATGAAGGACAAAATGATGGCCTTGAGTAAGAACGGCACATGAGATCTGGTCGAGCTTCCAAAAGGCAGAAAACTTGTGGGGTGTAAATGGGTCTTCAAGCTAAAACGGGGTGTGAATGATACAAAAGACAGGTACAAAGCGCGGCTGGTTGCAAAAGGGTTTTCTCAGAAAGCCGGTATTGACTTTCATGAGATTTTTTCACCAGTGGTTAACATTGTTTCAATTAGAATTGTGTTAGCATTAGTGGCTTTGCTTGATTTATAGTTGCAGCAATTAGATGTTAAGACCACATTTCTACATGGTGACTTAGATGAGGAAATATATATGGAACAACCAGAAGGGTTTGTTCATCATCGCACTGAGAAATTTGTCTGCAGGCTCAAGAAGTCATTATATGGCCTGAAGCAGTCACCTCGGCAATGGTATAAGAAGTTTGATTCTTTCATGTTGAGTTAGAAATATGTTAAAAGTGAATATGATCATTGTGTTTATTTTAAACAGTTAAATAATGGCATATTGATTATCTTGGTATTGTATGTTGATGATATGCTTTTAGCAAGCAAAAGCATAGAAGAAATCAACAGGTTGAAGGCTTAGATGGCAAGGACATTTGATATGAAAGATCTAGGAGCAGCAAGACAGATTTTGGGCATGGAGATTTTCAGAGACAAGAGCAATGGTAAGCTATGGTTATCACAGCATAAGTATATTGAGGAAATACTTTTGAGATTTGGTATGAATAATGTGAAGCCTGTGTCAGTCCCTTTAGCTTCCCATTTTAAGCTTTCTTCGAGTGTATGTCCTAATACAGATGAAGAAAAGGATTATATGTCTCAAATTCCATATGCTAATGTAGTAGGATGTTTAATGTATGCGATGGTTTGTACTCGACCAGATATTTCACATGCAGTTGGGGTTGTCAGCAGGTACATGGAAAATCCGGGTAAAGAACACTAGTCAGCAGTGAAATGGGTGCTTTGGTACTTGAGAGGCATAAATAGTTATTGTATTACTTACAATAAGAGTAGTGAATTTGTTTGCGGATATGTTGATTCCGATTTTGTAGGTGATTTGGATAAGAGAAGGTCAACTTCAGGGTACGTCTTTACTCTTGCAGGTGGAGCTATCAGCTGGATGTCAAAGCTACAGAACATTGTTTCTTTATCCACTACTGAAGCAGAATACATTGCTGCTTCTCATGCTTGCAAAGAAGCGATTTGGTTGAAAGGTTTGTTTGGTGAATTTGGTAGGTTGCAGGACAACATCAAGTTATTTTATGACAGTCAAAGTGCAATACATTTGGCTAAGAATCCGGCCTATCATAGTAAATCAAAGCATATACCGATCAAGTACCATTTTGTAAGACAGGTTATCACTGAAAGGGGAGTCTCTCTTGAAAATGTGCATACAAAGGAGAATTGTGCAGACATGTTCACGCAACCAGTTTTGTTAGAGAAGCTACGCTGGTGTTTTGCTTCTCTTGGCTTGCAGAAAAGATAAAATAATAATAACAGGGCATCAGGCTAATTGTTGTCAAGGTGGAGATTGTTGAGATTTTTTGTTTTGCATAAGATAGGCAAAATCTCAGTAAATGACAACAATAGGAATCAGTTCCTAAATTAGCTCCAGTTTGTTGGGAGGGAGTTAATGCATCCTAAATTTGAGTTGAGAGGATTTATGAGGCAGTGAGATTCTCTCTGCTATAAAACAGGCAACCATTCGGATTGTTTGCTATGTGAGTGAGAGTTTGTGAGGATTTAATTATGTAATCTCCTATTTGATTAATAATATTGCCGATGCCTATGTTGTGTGGATGTAGCCCAGATTGGTTGGGTGAACTACGTTAATTCCTGTGTCTTTATGTGCTTGATTTATCTGCTGAGTCTTTGATTTAATGAGTTGTGCATCTGATCTCCAACACATGTGAGTCTCAACCTTTAAGATTCACACTTCAATTTCAAGCTTTATGCTCAGGTGTGTACAATGTTGGATGGCATAGTGTGATTGAAAATAGAGACTAGCTTTTTCTAGTAAGTTTAAAGATCAGTTATGGATGAGTTTATGCTTATCTTGAAGTCACATCTTAAAGTTTTAGTATTGTGGGTGCTTCATATTGCAATACTCTACTGATTTTAAAATGGTCAGTACATCATAATTAAATAAAGAAAATACTAATAAATATTTGTCAAAATTAACCTTTGTAAAGATTTAATTTTCACTAAATAATTTGCCATAATTTTAGGAATATTTATAGATCAAAACTTGATTTTTTAAAAAATATATATGCCTTTTTCCTCCCTTTTAATTCAATTTACCACCTTTCAAATAAAAACTTTTAATATTCAAAACATCATTGGTTGTTAATCCTCCATCTTATATTTTTGTGTCTTTATCTTATCCTATCCTGTAAATGGACGTGCATGTTGGCAATCTTAACGAACAATAACGTTGCAATGTAGGAAAATGCATAGGTACAACCATATGGATGTAGTATATCTAACCAGACAAACTAAAATACCTTTTTCGGGTGTGTAGAGTGTGTCCGGATATTCCGATTAGCGAAATTAAATGGAAAATTTCAATCTCGGGTTATTATTAAAGTGTTTGGTGATATTTTTAAATGGTAAAGTTTAAAGTGTACTCTTTTTTTTTTTAAATTTGAAATTTTTTTTATTTGGAATGAGATATAAAAACATTTCATAAAACTTAATTTTAATTTTTTTTATCTAAAATCATTTTATGAAAATTAAATTTATAAAAAAATCAATAAATAATGATTTTTTCGAAAATATCAATATTTTTAAAATTGTTTCCCATGTTGATCGTAACCAATTAAAAAAGAAAAACATTAAATTTATGTTAAGTAATTTTTACCAATTATTTACCCATAATTTACTAACTATTTACTCACCAATGGGTAAATTGGATGCAATAACCCCCTCTGTTACAGGCTGGCTACGTGGTTATAGAATTTTTGTAGATTCACAAAAAAGGAATGACATTGTTGACAAGTTATTTTAGAGTAAAAAAATTCATTTCTATTTCTAATTCAGCAACTTTATAAAACTCCAAGTCCAATAATCCAACCCATCTTTATAATAAAAACAATTACCAAGGTCCACCATTGGGTATACTCAGCCATTTTAATAAATTAAAAAAAAAACAAACAACACCACCAACTTTATAAAAAAACAAGTCCAATATTTTCTCCATCTTAAAATCCAACACTATCTTATAAAAAAACAATCACAATATTGTGTACATGTTAAAAATCCAATGGCAAGGTCCACCATTGGGTATACTCAGCCATGATACAATTCAACTAGAGAGGAGGCAGGAAGAAGAACAAGGATGTAAACGCAATAGTAACATTTCAAGTAACATTTCAAGAATTTAGGATGAGTATAACATTTCAAATAATAATAATATGCTGGCATGGATTTGAAAAAATTCAAAATCTTTTGATAAGGAAGAATTATAGATCTTTCTGACAAATAGGTTAACACCTAAAAAGCACAAAACCATAGGTTTAAGTGTGAATATATCTAAAGCATCATTGTCTTGGTAACCACACATTTTTGATCTCTCTATCTAACAACAAAGTAGATTTGCAAAAACAAATATTTCACCTACATAAACAAGAAAATTTCTTTAGTGTTTTTTAGTTGAGAGGCTCATTCAACACCCTAGTATAAAGGGATATATAAGTTTTCCTTTTTAAAATAAAAATAAAAAATAAAAATTGTGTTCTAAATAGAAAAAGAATGTTGGCTATAGTTAAAAAGAATGAATATTTTGTAAAGTAAATAAAAATTGTGTTCTAAATAAAAAAAGAATGTTGGCTATAGTTCAAAAAAAATGAATATGCTGTAAATTAATTAGAAGTAAAAAATAATGTGTGAACCAAAAGTTTAAATCTTACTTCTTTAAAAAAAATATGCTTCAATCTTATACTTTTCAAAATTATTTTAACAAGAGATTTAAATAAACTATTTGAAGATTTAATTAAGTTTTTAAGTTATAATTTTTATTTGGTCCAATATATACTCTATTTAACATTCAAAAATGCAATTTAAACAATGAAAAATAACACATTGTATTTTGCACTCTAAAAAAGTTTGCACTTGAAGAAATTTGATCTCTCTAAGCTCATGTTAGATCCCTACTTAAAATGAATCTAAGCTAGTGTATAGAATATTAATGGCAAGTTGAAAGATCAACTATGGATGTTTTTATGCTTATTTTGAAGACTCATTTTAAAGTCTTAGTATTGTGGTGTGTTTCATATTGCAATACTTAGGAACATCTATATTTTAAAATGGTCATTTTGTTATAGTTAAATAAGGAAAATACTAGTAAATATTTGTCAAATTTAATCTTTGTAGACATTTAATTTTCACTAAATAATTTACAATATTTATAGAAATATTTATATATCGATTTTTCAAAAATATCTATGCATTTTTTTCCTTTTCATTAAATTAATTATTTAAAATAAAATGTCATAAAAACAAACTTGATATGTATTTATGTCATGATTTTTTAGTCATATAGTATTAATAAGCGATCATATTTATCAATAATATTATAAAAAATTCAATTTACACATCTCAAAAAAAATCATAATTACATTTTTTAAATCATAATTTCATATTGTTATATATATATAATAATTTAACAAAGTTTTATTTAATTATATTTTTTTATTTTTAATTTAAATTTTTAATGTCTATCAAATTTATCACGATTAAATTAATATAAAACCAGAAAGACAATTATCTAACACCAATTTAATACATTTCAAATAAAAACCTGAATTCGATTTCTTAATATTCAAAACATCATTGGTTCTTTATCCTCCATCTTATACTTTTATGTGTCTTTATCTTATCCTATCCTCTAAATGGACATGCAGGTGTAATTTCACATTATTATCCATTGTCACGAGCAATCTTATTATTGCTCAAAGCAGTAATAAGAATGTCTGTATGCAGATCAACCACCTGTCGAGGTTGCTAAATCGATGCACAATAAAAACAACAATTCCACTCAATGAGATCAATGATAAATGTCTTTGCAGTATTGTACATCAGTAGGGTATCCTTCGCCTCCCATTCTCTGAGATTCGATGGCCAAGATTACACATATGATCACGTGAAGAAAAAAACTAATTTAATTTAAATTTTTTATATGGAAATACAATTAAGAACATTTTATCTAAGTTAAATCCCAATCATAATTAAGAACATTCCATGTAGGTTAAATCTCAATCATTTATTTAAGTACATTTTCTGAAAATTAATTATTAATTATTTATTTTTAAAAAATCATGAAAGTTAATTCCCAATTATTATTCAATTTTAAAAAATAAAAATAAGAAATAAAATTTTAAAATATCCATTAATAATATTTTTCAAAATATAAATATTTTTTAAAACATTTTACATATTAATCCTAACAAATTAAATAAATAAATAAAATAAAATCATTAAACTTATGACAAGTAACTTTTACTCATCATATACCCATAATTTACTAACTATTGACCCATAATTGCTAAATTGGATACAATAACTTTGTGTCACAGAGTGGCTAAGTGCTGATAGAATTTTTGTATTTTTGGATTGCTGAAATTCATAGAAAAAGAAATAACATTGTTGACAAGTTGTTTTACACTAAAAATTTTCACAGTTATTTCTCATTATCTAGTTTATTTTAAAGAATAAAAATAGTTGATCAACTATCCTCTCCTTTTTCTTGGTTGTTAGACGTTTTGAATTTTATCCTCTCCTTTTTCTTGGTTGTTAGACGTTTTGAATTTTATTAAGTAAAACAATTTTGTTAGACATTTTGAATTTTATTATGTAAACCAATTTTGTAAAACCAATTTTTTTGATATTAAATGTATACTCATTTTAAATTGGTTAGATGTCTAAATTTGCAATCCATATAAAAAATTCAATCCAAATTCAGGGACTATATAGAAACCGGGATATAATTTCTAAAATAAATGTTATAGAGTGTCAATGCATTACAAATGACTTTACTTCATGTTTATTGGATCATAAAGTTTACAATTCGATAATAGAATTTACAATTTAGCTAGTAATAGAAATGAAGAAAATAGAAATTCGAAATAAATGTAAAAGAGTAGGAATGTTGAGGTTCACCTTTCTGTTGTCAAGTATCTTAAGCTGTATAAGGAAGAGGAAAATGAATTTCCAAACCATTGCAGAGTATGCAATTGCAATTAAGTTTGAGTTGTAGCCATGTAACATGCTCGGTGCTTATGGACAATCCAAAAAATTGATTTTTTTGTTAAAATACAAATTTATTATAAAACCAACCGAATATTATAAAATCAACTATTTTCCAAATTTGGAAATTAAAAATAAAGATTTGAAAATTGAAAATCAAGCAAGTCTTAATAAGCGGTTTATATTGGAATTAGATTTTGAGAATTTTGAATTTTGTTTAGTAAACAAAATCTGATTTCAAGAAAATATTTTATTAAACACATTTTAAATTTCAAATTAAAAAATAACCAAGTTAATTTAAAAATAATTTATTTCGGTGCCTATTAAAAAAACACATGACCTGTTTACGTAAATATTATATTTATGTAACATGTGGGATGATTAGTTACCATCAAAAAATGTTTTTCTTAAAATACAAATTTATTATAAAACCAACGGATTATTACAAAACTAATTTTCTTCCGAATCATGAAATTGAAAATGAGATGGGCCCTAAGGCCTGGTTTATATTGGAATTCGATAAATGGGATTTTGTTTTTTTTTAATTGAAATTGGATATTAAGAATTTTGATTTTTTTAAGGGAAAGGAATCTGATTTCACCAAAATATTTTGTTAAACATAATTTCAGGTTTAAATCAAAGTATAACACATTTAATTTAAAAATTATTTTTGAATTAATAAATTTAATTTAAAAATGATTTATTATAAAGACCTATTAATAACACAATGTTTAAATGATAGACGCTTATCACACTGTTCAATTATGTAACATTTTCCCTTCGATTTAATCTCACCCGTCACTCTGGCATTGCCGCAACAGGCCACATTGCTCACTACTGCCGGTCGTAGCCATATCTCTTCCGCGGCCGTCGCGTCGGTACATTCCGCCCATCATCCGACACCCTCCCCAATCATTCTCCTACATCGCCCGCCGCTGGCTGCTTTCGGATCCCCATTGCGCGGACTTCACTGCGAGCACCGCCCCCATCCAAGATTAAAAACTGGTGACGTTTGAAAATCTGGAGTTGCCGTTGATCTTTTCATTATGCATTTCCAGATTGGAGAGGATCTGAATTTAGCTAAAAATCTAGCAATTTTGAAGAAGCAAGGATTTTTTTAGTACAAATAAAAGAAAATAGTAATACAAAATTGTAATAATGCATCTTTCAAGACAAGTTTGTTGTTTTATAAAAAAAAAATAAGTGTTTTTATATATAGCTATATATAAAATCAAGTTTTTCCCTGCTTTTTATGGGTAATTATTTTAGATTTTAGGTCAGTTATATTAAGTTTGATTAGTTTATATTTTTGGATTTATTAATTTAGGTTTATTATTATATATTTTATTATTTTAGGATAGTAAAAAAAATATATTCAATAAAATTAACATATTGAATTAATTTTAATGACTCTTTTGTGTTAATATTTTCTAAAGGCAAATTTTTAAATACAATTTGAATTTAAATTATATTGTCTTATGTTCAACCATATTTACTAATATAATTGTGCTAGTTATAAAATCAATCATCTTATAAATCAAAAAGTATTTTTTACATATTATTTTCAATCTATAAATCTTTTTCAATATGCTTACTATCATCTAAAAATTAATCTCAAATATAATTCAATTGTCAACACTCCCTTTCTCATTTTAAAACACCCCATGCAAATATATCCTATAATTATTCATAGTTGTCCAACACGGCTGCCTTCTAATTTTCGGACACCCCGTACAGATACATCTTAAATTTAAAAATTTATTATACAACCATTTTTTATCTAGTCAATAAAGTTATAACGATTTGTTAATGGTTATTATGATAGGAATTTACATTAGAACAATGTTGGAAGTTTAACCTACAAATTGATTATAAAATTAATCTTATTCTAAGTGAAATAACATTGTTTTCACACATTATTTCTAAGTTAAGAATCTTCTACTATTAATTAAAATTTAATGTTAATTATTATCATTCATAATTGTCCAGCACTCCATGGGTCGCAAAATACTATAAGGTGGTAAGATGCACTTGTACTTTATGGTCTAGACGAGGACTATGTGTTTAGGGATTCATGGGGTCCACTAGAGATATGTGATCTCTACGAGGGACTTTTGTTAACCAAAAAGGATTAAGTGGACATACTAACAGTGATGGGAGATTCACTCCTAATTCACTCCTAATCTTGCATCATCTAGACAAACGCTTCTTCCCAAAGGAGAAATTTATGAAAAACATCATGAAAAGATTCATTAAAATTTCCCAAAATATCTCATCCAAAGCATATTCCCATGTAATAAGAGACTTCAATAAGCAAACAGGTATGCTAACTAGGAGTGTAATTTGAAGATAGTTTGGTAACTAGGAGTGTAAATTGAAAATAAGTGAATTAAAAATTAATGGCCAAATCAAGTTTGCTATAATACCTTAATAATAGATGAATCTACTAAAAAAATTCCCTAGTCATATTATGTGTTGCAAATTTTATATTTTACTAAAAAATTATAAAAAATTTACTTACAAAATATGCCCCTATAATATAAGAAAATCATATTATTCTTATTAAAAAATATTTAGATAATTTAGATAAATTAAGTCTAATTTCTAATTTCTCATTTATTTTATCAAATCAAAAAAATTATATAATTTATATAATACAAATGCTCTTTTCTATTACCAAAAAAAATACTAAATCTAAATTGTACCAGACGGTCATCGTTGTAATTCTAACGGATACCATGCAAATCCATCCGAAAATTTAAAACATATATAAAGAAATACAACATGATTATGAGAAAAATATTATGAATACATATTATTATGAATACGTGAATGTCAAAATCATTCACTATCAACTAACTCACCTTGAACATTAAAAAATATTTTGTTTATAACATGAACAATCCCTTGAATCTCAACTGATTCGTTCGTAGTGGTCTTTGAATTTAAGGTAACACCTCCACCGTCCTAATCCAATACAAAACATGATAAATTTGAAGACATCTATAGAAAAAATAATTAACATAAAACCATTCTTATTCTCATTCTCATTCTTATTCTTATTCTTATTAGTCCGTGCCTGAGGGACTATAGCGTGAAGAGCGTTGATTCCCTATTCATTTGAGTTGACTTTTTAAAATACATATTATTTTGTTAAACAAAGTTTTGTAAAAAAAATATATTTAGAATTATTTAATTTTAATTTGATTGGATGTTCAGATTTGAAATCTTATTCTGGGTTTTTCATTTTTCAATGTATTCAAAGTAAAATAACCAAAATTCGTTTGTTTTCTGGGATGCATATAATGTTTCGTTAAAATTATGCTAAATTGGTTTTTCTCATCTACATGAAACTAATGCTAAATTTTAAGTTAGCATTAACCCATAACATTAAATGTTATGTTTTAATACGTGATTTCTGCATTGTAATTAATTAAGTGTCCGTTGTGAAATTCAACTTTTAAATGTATGACAATTGCACCGAATATGTTCTTCGACGCTGTGTCAAGACTTTTAATATTCTCAGTGTTAATGTTTCCATACATCTGTTACTTGGATGTCGCAATGCCAACTGTCACACCCCCAACTCTTTTTTTGTTAATTGGCAAGTGTGCTGCATCGCCTAAGTAGTTTACATGTTCCATTGTTAAGTTACTTTGTGAACTACGCCTAACATTCATCATCTTTCATTAACAATATTAATGTGTGGAATCCATTAACATTATAACATAGCCATAAACATTCATAACAATAGAGGGAACATGATTATATGCAATAACAATATTTTGTTATGATTTTGAGAATTTACAAATGACCAGGAGCAAGTGCTCCACTAGCATTTTTACTTGTGTCGGCCACCTACCTCGTGCATGCCTTGCATGGTGGTCGCTCCCCACACTTCACCGTTCAACCCACAAACTCTTGCTTGAGTCGAGCAAATACACCCACGTGCGACATCCACCCAAAACTCCTCACCCGAGCTTGTGTCAACCGACAGGTGGGTCCCTTCATGCAGCCCTCGACCCACACGCACAACCGATGGGTGGGTGCCTTCGTGAATCCCTCCACCGGTGTGAATAACCGAATAACGGGAACGCACCCACATGCACCCTCCACCTGTGTTTACTTCCAACTGTCAGACGGGTGCCTTCGTGCAACCCATGACTCGTGCCACAACTGATCACCAAATCTCTTTGCCAATCTTCATGTAGACTTGCCCAGCGAGCGGGCGCATAACCTGCGGTTATGTGCGCCATCGTTGCGGCTTCCTCGCACCTTTCACACTTCTTGTTTGATGAGCGATGTTCGAATGTCTTTTCCATCAAGTGTCACCTCCTATATGTATGGTGAGTGGCTGGGGTCGGACCACTCGGCTGACCCTTCGTTCTCTCTCCAACTGACTCGCCTTTGTTCTAAAACTCGTCAGATGTGTTGGTTGGCCCGCCCATGACATGGGACTGCCCCACCACAACTTGCCCAATTTTACCAACTCGTGCAGTCAGCTCACGGGTGGCTTGTTCAACCAGCCCATGTATAAACAAGGCAACCAACCTCGGCCACAATGTTGTTTTGCTTGTTGGTCACTCGTCTGACTCGCGTGTTCACAACTCCAGTTGGTGTGTGGGCATGCCCAGGTGACTCGCCAGTCGTAGGGCGTTACATTCTCCCCCACCCGAAGGCATTATCATCCCTGACAATCCAGCTCTTCATAGTAGCCTCCTGTCATACTTCACAATCTTCTACTTCCATCTCCAAAGTGAGTCCTCTGTTTCCCAGCTATCTTCCTCCAGTGCATTCCCCCATCTAACAAGAAATTCCTATCTCATGTGGCAACCAAATCTTGTAGTTCAGAAACTCATAATCTTGTCCAACTCTAGGTTCAACTTGTCCGCAATCATGGCTAGTCCTCTCGGTTGTTCCACCCTCTCTGGATGATCAGCATCAAGTCTACATCTCTTCAACCGACTGATGTGAAAAACTGGATGCTTCATGTGCATATCGTGTGGAAGCTCCAGCTCGTAGGCAATTTCCCCCACTCTCTTCTTCACCTGGAATGGTCCCTCATACTTCCTCGTGAGTTTTCTAGCAGTCCCTTTAGGTGGCCAAAATTAATCTTTGGTTATCCTAAGAAACACCATATCTCCCACACTGAAGTGTACATCCTGTCTTCCTCTATCTGCCCATTTCTTCATTCTCATTACAGCTTCGTTCAAGTGCAATCGTGCTAGCTCCAAGGTCTCATCCCAAGCCTTCACAAACCTCTTCACATGAGGACTTCTCAACAAACATCCTATCACTGTGGTATGCGGTGTGACTGGCATTTTTACATTCACTAATTCAAATGGACTATATCCCGTCGCAGAACTCTTTTGAATATTGTAGCTGAACTGAACAACATCCAAGAGTTGAGGCCAATTCTTCTGATCAGCCGTCACATAATGCCTCAAGTAATCCTCCAGTAATGCATTTATCCTCTCAGTCTGTCCATCTGTTTGTGGATGGTAACTTGAACTCAGTAACAATTCTGTCCCAACTAACTTGAACAATGTGGTCCAAAATCTTCCTGTAAATCGTGAATCTCGGTCCGACACGATGCTTAATGGCATCCCCCAATACTTCACTATGTTCTTGAAGAACAACTCTGTAGTCCACTTGGCTCCACAAGGCATGTTTGTTGGAACAAAGACAACATACTTGGAAAAATGATCAACCACGACCATTATCCCATTATACCCCTAAGCCTGTGGCAACTCAGTGATGAAGTCCTTCGAGACACTCATCCATGGTCTCTCAGGAATCGATAAAGGCTGCAACAGACCTTCTTGCCTCTAAGTATCTGATTTGTCCTATTGACAAATGATGCATGTATGTACATACTCTTGTACATCCTCCCACATCTTCTCCCAAAAGAATCCTGTCTCCAATAATGCCAAAGAACGACGCTACCCTGGGTGGCCAGCCCATGGTCAGTTGTGGAACTCCTTCAAAAGGTGTCTCTTGAGTCCATATGACTTTGGAACATAGAGTCAGTTTCCAAAGAACAAGAACCCATCTCGGAGAAAGAAATTTTGTGTCTTCCCCTCCTTTATTTGCTTCATTATATTCTGCACCTGAGTATCGGTCTCAACACTTTCGTTGAGCTTATTCTGCATCTCTTCTGACATCTAAACTTGACTCATACTCCTTGTTGCGTGGTCTTCCACTTCCAATGCTACAAGTTGTCCCTTCTTGCTAAGGGCATCTGCTACCGCATTATGTCTCTATCTGATCTATACTCGATAGTCATGTCGAATTCTACCAAGAAGTCCTGCCAATGAGCTTGCTTTGCACAAAGCTTCGATTGTGATGCAAAATAACTTGCTGCAACATTGTCTGTATTGACAACAAATGACTACCCAATCAGGTAATGCCTTTACACAAGAAGACAGTGAATGATTGCAGCCATCTCCTTCTCAAGGACAGGATGCCTCCATTCTCTATCCTGCAACTTCAAACTCTCGTATGCCATTGGATGCCCATCTTGCATAAGAACCCCTCCTATGGAAAAATCTGAAGCATCTGTGTGTACCTCAAATGGTCTCTTGAAGTCCGGAAACTTTAGTATCGGTGTTATAGCCATCCTCCTCTTCAATTCATCAAATGCCTCTTGACATTTTTGCGTCCAACTCCATCTCTTATCTTTCTTCAACAGGTCTGTCAGTGATGATGTTACCTTGGAGTACCCTTCTACAAACTTCCGTTGGTAGTTGGTCATGCCTAAAAACACCCTCATATCATGGACATTCTTCGGTTCAACCCAGTCCTCAGTCGCCTTCACTCTACTCGGCTCCATTCGTATGTACCCTTGACCAACTATGTGCCCAAGAAATGAAATCTCAGTCTGAATGAACACACACTTAGACTTCTTCAAGTACAACTAATTTTCCTTCAGTGCCTTGAACACCATTGCCAAGGGCTTTCTTATGATCCTCCATGTTGTCACTGTACACCACTATATCATCCAAGTATACAACTACGAACAAATTCGAGTATGGTCATAGAACATCATTCATCAAAGTGAAAAACGTAGTAGGAGCATTGGACAACCCTAATTGCATAACAAAGAATTCAAAGCTACCATACCTTATTACTATCGCAGTCTTTTTCTCGCCTCCTTTAGCTATCCACACCTGATAATACCCATGTCTCAAGTCTAGCTTGGAATACACTCAGGCTTTCGCAAGTTTGTCAAAGCAATCAGTAGCTAATGGCAAAGGATACATGTTCATTACCATCTGCTTGTTCAATGCATGGTAATCATAGCAGATCTATAGCTCATTCAAATCCTTCTTCCATTGGAACAACACCGGAGCTCCATAGGGGGACCTTGAAGGTCTGATGAAACTTGCATCAGCTAACTCCTTTAACTGTCGTTTCAATTCCTCGTTTCAATTCCTCTAACTCAGGTCCTGACAATTGATAAGGTGCTTTATCCAGGGGTTGCTTTCTTGGCTCAAGCTCAATGCTATGGTCCACTGCACACCTTGGTGGAAGCTTCTTTGGTAGCTCATCAGGCATCAAATCTGCATATTTAGTCAATACCTCATAAATCTCAGGTGGAACAGGCATCCCCACTCCATCACCTTCGACTACCTTGAACATCACCGCATATATCTGATTCCTTCATAGCCTTCTCCAAACTTAGTGTAGAAACATGTTGCACCTTGACTTCTTTTCTTTGCCTATGAGTGGGCAAAGTCTAAGTTTGTGACTGTCCAACCAGTGCCACCTCATCATAGAAGGGGACAACAATTGCCTTGTTACCCTTCAAGAAACCTTGCCCCAATATCATATCGAAGTCGTTCATCTCCATCACTATGAAGTCCAACTGACCCTTCTAGTCTTTTATCTTCACAGGCACTTCGTGTGCCAAACCTTCCACTTTAGCTCTAGAGTTCACCGCCTTGACTTTGACATTTGATGGGAAGATCATTAGTCCAACCTCTTTTGCCAACCATGCCGTTATGAAGTTATGAGTGGCCCCTGTGTCCACTAGAGCTTGAATGTTCTTTCCATGAACCATCAAGTCCACAAAACCCAAACTGTTAATCCACGATTTCTCCATAACTTTTCCCTGCATACATGTCTATTCTCTGCATCCTACTCTGATACCATCTGTCATGCCCCTAATTCCATTTTTGTTAATTGGCAAGGGTGCGGCATCGCCTAAGTAGTTAACATGTTCCATTGTTAAGTTACTTTGCGAACTACGCCTAACATTCATAATCTTTCATTAACAATATTAATGTGTGCAATCTATTAACATTATAAAATAACCATAAACACTCATAACAGCAAAGGTAACATCATCATATGCAATAAAAATATTTTATTGTGATTTTGAGAATTTACAAATGACCGAGAGCAAGTGCTCCATCGGCATTTTTACCTGTGTCGGGCACCCACCTCGTGCACTCCTTGCATGGTGGTCGCTCCCCACACTTCACCTTTCAACCCACAAACTCCTTCTTGGGTCGGGCGGGCACGCCCTCGTGCGGCCTCCACCCAAAAGTCCTCTCCCAAGCTCATATCAACCGATGGCAGGTGCCTTCGTTTAGCCCTCCACCAACACACACAACTGACAGGTGGGCATCTTCGTGTAGCCCTTCACTCGTGTGCATAACTGAATGATGGGCGGGTGCCCAAATGCACCCTCCACTCGCGTTTACTTCCAAATGAAGGGCAGGTGTCTTCATGCGACCCACAACCTGTGCCTCGACCGATCACCAAATCTCCATGCCAATTTTCATGTAGACCTACCCAGTGAGCGGGCGCATAACCTCTGGTTATGTATGTCCTTGCTACAGCTTCCTCGCACCTTTTGCACTTCTTGTTTGATGATCGATATTCAAATTTCTTTTCCATCAAGTTTCACACCTATATGTATGGTGAATGGTGGGGGTCATGCCACCTGGCCGACCCTCCGTTCTATCTCCAACCGACTCACCTTCATTGTAAAACTCATCATATGTGTTGGTTGGTCGGCCCATGATACGGGACCGCCCCACCATAGCTTTCCCAATTTTCCCAAATCATGTAGTCGGCCCACGGGTGGCTCATTCAACCGGCCCGTGTATAAACAAGGCAACCAACCATGTCCATAATGTTGTCTCACTCGTTGGTCGCTCATCTGACTCACGCGTTCACTACTTCGGTTGGTGGGTGGGCACGCCTGGGTGACTCGCTAGTTGTAGGGCGTTACACTAACGATATAACAAATGAAGACTTCTGCACGTAACCGCACTTCTCAAAGCAGTGTGGAACATACATCTCTACATTAATATGCAGAATACACTGATGGTGTCATCAAGGTAGTAATTCTATGCATTGCCCGTTTTCGTGGCTTGCATGAAGCTTCCACTCATTGTGTTCATGCTCAGGGTCAGGCCAATGTTTTTCGTGGAGAGTGGCCAACGTTAGGTATGTTGTTAGGGCCATTAATTTAGTGGAGAATGGTGAGGCTTAAATACCTTGTTATGTAGTATTTAGTGTACTTTAGTGGGTGATATAAAAATTTCACCAAATTTAAATTATTTTTTATGTTATTTAAACTTAATGTTGGGAAATGGATATTGATCGAACTAAAGCACGCCGCATCTTAAGCCAATAAAAGTGAGTGGTATAGATTTCACCAAATTCCAATTATTTTTACATTATTAAAATTTAATGTTGGGAAATGGATATTATCAAACTAAAGCACACCGCAGCTTAAGCAAATAAAAATAGAAAGATCTAACACATGGCATAGCTAGATGATCATTGTGATAATTTTTGGTTTTAAACTAATATAAAACTAAAAATTCAAAAGGCCGGTAAAAAATTAAACACAAAAAATCAATGTTCCATAAAGCGATGTTGTTCAATGCTAACACAAAGAACTCTTGCAATTCCTTTTGAGTCGCTCAAAATAAACTGTGGATTGTGAATATCACCAACTCATTGACTTCAGATTGGAGAGTAGATGAGATTCTATTCAATAGAAACATAAAAACATGTTCCGCATATCGTAAGTTTGGCTGACTAATGAACTCCACAATGGTAGACCTCCTCAAAATGGTAGATGTCTCCTAGTACCATATCAACTTGTTGTAGGATGTTATCACTGTTGTAAAATGTAACTAGGTTCGATCTTCATAATGAAATTGTAATTATAATTTTGTAAACAAGAAAATGAATTTATTACTAGCATTTGCACCTTATGTTGCAAAGGAAACGTCGTAAGGCATAGAGTGGGGAAGAATAGCAGAGAGTGGGGAAGAATAAGGACATGTGAATGGACATTGTTGAAAGCAAGGGTGGATGATGATGAGTTACAATTGCAATAGTTAGTTATGTGTATTCTGAAAATGAATATTTTGTAAATAATAATAGTTTCTGGAAGAATTTATAAAAAGTATTCCATCAACTACACAATTTATATCTACAGAAATAGAAGGCTAGAAAGCAAGAATTTTAATTTATAAGATCCAATTTACATGGTTGGTCAACATGTAGAAACCCCTTGTGTCATCACTCTGTCCAAGTGGGGAATAATAATATGACAGTGGAATCACTATTGTGAATATGCAGAGACATAATACTATGGCATGCTTATAGATTGTTTTTGGCTGAATGACTTGCAATTGGCTTTCAAGCTGTTGGTTCACCATAAGTTCGATCTAAAAAATATTAGTTGGATCTGAAGAACAAATAAAGCTAGGATAAAAGTTCCAAATTTATGAAATTATTACTTTCTTCCTTCTCCACCTTTCCATTGTTGTTATTATTATTATAATACTAATAATAATATTATTATTATTACCAGATAGCTCCTTGGATGTCATCAAACAATTAATATTTATTTTATTAGAAAAAATCAAGGTATGGATAGAAAGCTAAAATTTCTAAAATTATTAGTTTCTTCCTTCCCCTCTTTCTCACTCTTAGCATTATGACACTTCCTTTCACATCCTACAGTCGATTTAACTTGAAAGAAAATTCGATGTGAACCTTATAGCTCTGCCTCTTCTATTCATTTTTGTACGGAAGGAGGTATATACATATTTAGTTCATATTTCTAGCC
This sequence comes from Pinus taeda, assembly GCA_000404065.3. NCBI lineage: Eukaryota > Viridiplantae > Streptophyta > Pinopsida > Pinales > Pinaceae > Pinus > Pinus taeda. The sequence continues at coordinate 111,827 of APFE030001424.1, read as the reverse complement.
ATTATCAACACCTAATACATGCTTTTGTATATAGGCAATTAAATTTTCATCATGTTTGAACTCAACTATTTGCCTTCCAAGGCTGGCCAAAATGGTTGTTGGGCTAAGGGCCTCCACTACAAATATTTTTATTGGCAATGGCCCTTACAGAGAGTTTATTTTCAAGCATTTTCAAGCGGCTTCTGTGGATGAAGAATGTGCAGAAGTAGTTCTAGTAAGTTGATTCAAACTATTTCGAGAGAAGTTTTTGTACAATGTTTGTTGAGAGTAAAATTAGTATTTTAACTAGATGTTCTGTATAGGCAATTGTTAAGAATTGTCAACTAAGGTCAAATTCCACTATGGACTGCTCCTTTGTATAAGATGATGATGGCATTGGATTCCTCTTCTTGAGAGGACCAATTTTGACCTAACGCACGATGGATTCTGACAAGCATAAATGTATATTTGAAGTCAAGCCCACAATGTTGATTTTGGTCAACATCAGCCCCACAGTCATGTAGGCTCATGAAGCCCAAAAGACATGACCTTTGACCCACATTGAATTGTATAAATATAAGATGAGTTCACTCCATTTTGGCATCATCACATATGATTTTCTCTTTCCTCTCATGATGGATTCTACTTTCTTTGAGAAACTATCTCTCTCCCATATGTGCCAATACTTGGAGGACGGATTTCTTGTGATTTTCTGTGGTTGACTTTTCTAGTACACAGAGTAGCATTGACCAGGCACATTGACCAACTGTTTGACTATGACTTTGATGGATTATTACTCTACTGGCTAGGACGCACTTGTGAGTAGAGGAACCGAGCACAAACTGATGTGTTTGACCACAAGTCTAAGGCAGGTGTAACCGCAAACTGTTGACCAAGTTTTGACCAGAATTTTGAAGGCTACCTTGACTACATTTTGACTACCTAGAGAGGGTGAATTTCTCTCTCCTTTTACCGAATAGATTGGGCTGATTTGACTAAGCTGTTAACCGTTGACTATTGACTGGTTAGGATAGCTTTGACTATTGTTGACTGCTGCATATGTGACTTTGACTTTTGGACATTTGATTGGGATCATCTATGGCAAGTCAATATATTGATTTTGACTAATGTACCATCGTACTTATGGATTTCTCTCTCTGTGGACATTTGATATTATGAAGAAGAAAAGATCTGTGGGTTTTCCCCCTTTTCAGGTTTTGCCCTGGCTTTAAGTCTAAATCATGGTGTCCTCTTGTCTTAGCTTGTCTTTTGCATTTATGTTTGATGTTTTTTCATTAGTTACTGTCATGTGATAATGGTCAACGTGATTGCTAATGGATTAATGGAATTAATAATGGGCTAATGGATTAATTAAGTAATTGACCTCTGACCTAAGCAAAGAACATGTTAACTCAAAAATTAACATGGTATTAGAGCTAGCTGAGGTCAAGCCCAAGCAAGAGGAGGAATGCAATCTCAAGAGATGAAGTAGTGGATTGTTAATGTATTTGAAGTATCTTGTTGCAAGCCTTCAAAAACATTAGAGGTCTCAAAAAATAATACAAGTCTAGGTATATGCAAGAGCTGGGCTAAATAGCTCATGAAGGCCATTAATCAAATATGAAGATGCTAAAGTCCTCCTTCAGCAGCTAAACCACGTGTCATGATAAGAAGTCAATGAAGAGTTTTGTTTTAAGAATTTGTTGATCTGAATCCAATCTTCTCATTGGATAAAGCAATTAACAGTATGTTTGAAGATCTGATCCCTTTGGCACCTCTGCATCAAAATTCTGAAGCTACCAGTCCTTCCATCCAGTCACCTGTGCTCACATAAATTCAAGTCTTGTAAACAAAGATGTCCAACAAGCAAATTTGTTGAGGATCAAATAAGTGACTCTAGGGATACATATATTTATTTGGATTTGATCAATGAATTAAAGAGAGTCTTATGGAGCAATGAAGAACCGAGTTGTTGGCCTAGTTCTCTTAACCATTAAGAAGGAGCCAAGTTTTCCTATTGTTCTGAGCACAAGAAACAATAAAGGTCTGCTATGCAATGGAGCTATCTCTCTTTTACATTCTGGACATAAGTATGCTTTTGGATAAGTCTTTTGAAAAGAACTTTATTCTCCTAAGAGGCCAATAAAAGTGCAGGAACACAAGAATATGCCAAAGGTCATTTCATGAAGCCAACCTTGGAGAAAGGATTACTCTGTTCTCAATCTTTTGGTATGGAGGCAGAAATGTTATGTCTCGGCGAACTTTGTCTTATATTCTCTCTCACTCTTCAATTCAGACAGTGAATCCGACCTATTCATGCCTCTTTGTTCTCTGAGTTATTGAAGAGAAAAAGTTTTGTTAATGTTGATTGTTTAATCTAAGAAGATGCCTACTTATTCCTTCTGCTTGTAATAAGGCCAAGAAGCCTATGTCACATAAAGCACTGCTATATACTATCATGCTCTGTGAATTTGGCCGACCAGTATAGGTCAGTGGGGCTATGATTTCTTGATCTCCAGGCTATAAAAGAAGAAAGGTGGTGGACTTCTCATTCCACATATTCGTAAGGAAGTGGAGAATCTTTTAAAGGACAGTTCTAAGGGCCTTCTTAATTTAAGGAAGTTGAGATTTTGTATGCATATATTTGCAAGCCTTGAAAAGACAATCAGTGGGCATCCTATGTCATATATATTAGTAAAATCAAGGAACCCTATTTTGTGTATTGAAGAAGAGGCCAAGCCCTTATCACCGTTACAAGTGCAAGTGCATATATATCTATATCTATATCTATCTATCTATCTATCTATATATATATATACATGCAAGTGTTAAAAGCCTATTCCCTGGCACAGAGGTTGTGTTGGATGTGTTGAGGTGTTATGTAGATACCCTACCAAACACGCACTAACGTATGGGATCTATTAAGGTATTTCTGAGCAAGAAAATCTGATTAATTCTCTCCAACTTAGTGAAAGATTATATACCTACATCCAAAGACAAGTAAAATGGGTGAAGTAGAATTACAGTCCATTCAGAAAACGATATGAGAAAGAATTCCAGGGATGACAAGATCAACCGATGTTTTTAAAAGATGCAAAAGCCTACAAGCATATTATCCCCGAGTCTCCATACAAAACTTCATCGAGGAATGAAAATGACAATATTCACCAATTTATTTTCAAGAAAAATCCTAACTGCCTCAACACAAGGAAACGCCACAAAATTCGCATCATCCAAAATCAGCAAAGAAAAAAATCACTGGAGTAGTCAACCTCCATGAAGGAGGAGTTTTTTAAAGTTGTTGTGAAAGGCAATGCAAGCATACTATCCCCGACTCTCTATACGACTTAAATAAACTGAATTAAACTGATTTTTTTCGTGATCATAAACTGGAAAAGCCCAAAAACTTTTTGAGTTCCATACCTAAACCAAGAAAATGAAATACCCTAAGAAACCCTAAACCAAGAAACATTTCATGCTGGTTAGCTTTACTAATATATTCATGACTAATCATCTCTGATGGGTGTGCCTTCTGTGGATAACCAGAGACTATCAAGCAATGCATTCCTTTTCGAGATCATAAACTAGAATTTCAAGTTCCATACCTAAACCAAGAAAATGAAAAACCCTTAGAAACCCTAAACCAAGAGACATTTCATGCTGGTTAGCTTTACTGATATATTCATGACTGATCATCTCTGATCGGTGTGCCTTCTGCGGATAGCCAGAGACTATCAAGCAATGCATTCCTTAGCAAAAACAATCCATAGTGGATTCTTACGTGTCACCCCATATCTCAAACTTCCAGCTGGTGGATTTGTGGCATCATCCTCTGGGGTGGTGACTGTGCATATCTGTCCTGCTTTTCCTCCTTTGGTTGCGTTTCCGAAGCCTAAGGCGCAATCCGCCAGCTTCTGTCAATTTTTTTTCCAGTTTCCATTGTTCTAGCAGTTGTCAATGGGGTTGTTGCTGGCTGAAGAACACACGGAGGCCTGCAACAAAAAAAAAAACCAAAGAAGCTAAAAAAATCCATGCTACTCTAGTGATAGAGGCAGATAGTTTGAAGGCCATATCACAAGTTAAATTCCTTAAATTGACCCCCTTTGATCTGCCCAGTATTTGCAGTTGGAGCAATATTAGATTGGATCTAAATTTATAAAAGATTGAATCATGTTTTGGTTTTGGCTGTACCTTAAACGTAATTTATATATAAGGTTCAACCAAAAAAATTCAAGACACAGAAGCTCAACAAACCGGTCCTCGGTTGTGATTTGTGCAACACGAGAAAGGGCATCTCTCCAGGTTTGAATGCTGGTGGGGTCGTATCACAGTTTCCCTTCACCCGCTTGCACGATTTCTATCCAGATTTCAATTTCAAAAGGGTTTTTGGGGCATGAGGATACAGGGGATGCCATTGCCAATGTCGATTCGACTATACAAATAGAGAGCTTGACACACAGATGTCAAGGGGAAAGTGAAACATTTTTTAAGGTTTTTTAATGTTTTAAAACATTTTTTATTAAATCAGACGGTTGATTTTTGTTCAAGCATCTAACAAAATATCTAATGGCTACGATTAGGATAGAAAGGCATTTGGGGAAATTCATTTTAGAGGGAAATGCCTTACGGCGTAAATATAATTTTCACCAATTTTTTTTTTTCACTTTTCATATTTATCCATTTAAAACACGAATTTAAAGATATCAGACTTAAAACTATTAATATTTCTCTTTGCATTTAAAGCATGAGTTTAAGGATATGAGAAATGAAATATCTATGTTAAAGGCCATAAACATTTTAGTATCTGTAGATTATCGATATTAATTTTAGTATCCGTAGATTATCTATAGTATTGAATAGCAAATCAATTAATATATTATTCTAAATTTAAATCATATAATATATACTCTACCATATGCAATATTAATAATACTTTACCGGTTGATACATAAGGTTTGTAAGGTTTATATTTATAGAATAAATCGTGAATATCGCTGTAAAGTATAACCTTTAAATTAAACAAGCTCATTTTATATCAACAAATAAAGATAACATGATTACATTTTGACAGTAGAGGATGAAGAATCTGAATAGATCAAGCCTTATGAAAAGTTGTCTCTTTTGCAAAATCAAACATTCAAAATTTTTACAAGTATCTAGTACAATCCAATCCACCAGCAATATTGGAAAAGTTCACCCACCATCAGGGCCTATACTTGCAGATGGCATAGGCTTGTTAGATGGCCATCTTCTTTGGTTTAAAATCATCCTCGTCCTCCTACTAGTCTCATCAATCACATTGCTGATCTTTTTCTTGGGTAGTATCCTCCCTTTCCATTGGAAAAATGTCGTGCCTTATGGGCTTTGGCAATGGCCTAATCTCGAGAACAACAGCAGGCCTTATGGGCTTTGGCAATGGCCTAATCTCAGGAACAACAGCAGGAGCACAAGCAGTGTTGCCTTCTTTTCTCTGGTTCAATACATTATTTTGCTGTGTTTGTGCTCTGGGATATGGTGAGATTTGTCTATTCACCACTTTTATCATAGTCTCATCATCTGTGGTGTAATCCACATAATCTCCTCTCTTGGGTTTGCTTGATGATCTTGCAGGACTGAGGTTTATAATAGGATCTGTATTGGGTGGATCATTGGGTCTTGGATCATACAGTATATCTGAGTGCATTTCTACAGGATTTTGTAGTTCAAAACTATTTTTGGGCTTGAGGATGAATTGGGTTGACATCTGCTTCATTATTGATCTTGATGCAGTAAAAGAAAAGGATTCTTCTTCTTCTTGCTCTTGTGGGTTTTTCAATTTGTATCTGCACGAAAGAGGTAAAATAACTGTATGGAGAGGAGGATTCACATCACAATGATGTGATGAATCTAGAGCTAATGTATTTTTCATTCGTTTATTCCGCCTTCTCCTCCGCTCGTTCAGCCTCTGCTTGGTTGTAGGTGGGAGAACAACTGAGTTATGGTTATTATTGTTCCATAGCCGCAGAGACTGATCAGGTGTTTGATCAACTTCCACGGTTTTTCTGCGACCCACTTTATTATTCTGTGGATTTTGTCGATTTTTTGAAGCACGATGATGGATACTGTAGCCCCTGGCATGGGGGTTATTAAATATTTTCATTACTGGGGTTTGAATTTTTGGTTGCTCATCGGGCAACTTGCTATTGAGCTTATGAAGGCCTTTTTTATGAAAAGGCTGTGTAATGGCCAATGGCAAGCCCATATCATGAGCAAGATGAATAATGGGAAAATAATTGCAGCTGGGGTCTTGCTTGTTGCGAAGATTACAAGGATGCAAGCGATCTGGATAGAGGTGTAATGTACCACTTCTTTTATCGAACTAAACTGCCTTGATGGGACTGAACCTAATGATGGGTCTGCCAATATTATCCTTCTGTTGTCAACGAAATGCAACGGTGCCAAGGTTTGAAAGGCCATATGTAGAAAATACCCAACAGAATGAGTCATTATAGGTTGTGTACCATTACTGGATATTAAAAGCACAATCATCAATTCACTGAGTGAGAATTAATTCTTGGGAAGGACAACATTCTAGGCTAAACCCAACCACCTAGGTTAGACCCAATTGGCAAGTCCATTCAGATTCTTTAATTATGGGTGGGAGGACATTCTCAACCACCTAGAGTAACACAATTCGCATGTCTATTCAAATTCTATGTAAAATTCGATCAATTATAAATGAGGTAAATTCTTATAGAACTCAAAACCAACTAAATGAGGACATTGGTTTACACTGTACAGCCAATATGACAAACTAAAGCAGTTAGGGTCAATATGGATTCTTAACTAAAATAACAAACTGAAACATTCAATAAGGGCATTTGGGAAGGTACCCATATCATGGAGTTGTATGCAAGGTTATAGCAATACAGGGCACCAGGATCAAACTCAAAATGAACCACCTGTGATTCTTAACTAAAATACTAAATCGAAACATTCAATAAGGGCATTTGGTAACATACCCACATCATGGAGCTATATGCAGGGTTATAGCAATGCAGGGCACAGGGATCAAGCTCAAAACCAACTACCTGTGGATATGGATTCACTGGCAAATTTAGAGAGAATACATCCATTTCTATATATTCTTTGATGTTGTGTGGCAGTAAGTTTGTTGGCTCTGTTGGGACAGCGCAATCAGAAGACTAACCATCTATTTTGATATACATTGATAAGACTATGCAACTATTCTGTTAATCATGCACTTGTTGGATTACAATGAAGACACATATTTTTAGGAGTAAGTGTGTAACCTTGGCACTTACAACCAAAGGAATCAATACTCTGAAATAATTAAGTTGAGGCTTATCATTGCACCCAGATGACACTGTACAATTCAGTATGAAAAGATTATAACAGTGTCCCAAACAATAGAAAATAAAATCTAATCAATTTTTTTTTAACATATATGTAAGCCGAGATATATGTTTACTGAAAATTTGTGAAGAATACAGAGGTGTCAGGTCTTTCAAGATAGCAATCTTTTCCCAATTTTTTGCACTATCAAAAGGGTTTACATATCAAAAAGATCTAATCCCTTTCAACAGTTGACAAATTCAAGGTTGATATAAATATACATTGGTTTAGGAGCATCCAAAAACACACCGTTCTCTGTCCCATCAATAGAAATTCATACATGTCCATATTGTTAGGGAAATGATAACTTGGAGCAATTTGTTGGAACAATGCAGCCAGAATACCATCTATATAAACATACACTCACACAATAGGCATACATTCACAGAATTCTCTAGCATTTATTATTATGCATGCACTTGACATTTATGCAAATTTCTTACTGTATACCTGATGAGCAAAGAGGATTACAACAACAATGCATCCAGAAGACCTACTATCTATGAAGACATACATTCACAGAATTATCTAGCCTTGTTGTTATGCATGCACTTGACATTTATGCAAATTTCTGATTATATACCTTATTAGCAAAGAGCATTATAACCACATCAATTGATAGTCACCCTTGAAATAATTAGCTTACTACTAACTATAATCAGCAAGTTTTCAACTAAGAAGCTGGACATGTACTAAGTGGTCTGCTAAGTACCTTGACTTAGATCTGTGTGAACTAGACACATGCAATTTTGAGCTACACAAACTTTGGGTCTATATTGGACCTGAGTTTAGATGGGCTGGTGCAAGTATTTGGATTCAATGTACTTTATATATTATTTAGATTAAATCAAAATGTAACATTAAATGCATTATTACATGGAAACACACACACACACAAAAACTAGAGTTGATACATCATTTACAATCTTACCAGGCTATATAATGAACCCATTTCTCTCGTACAAACTTCAAAGACATAAACAGAAGAGTTGATAGAAAGCTTGCAACCATACCCAGGCTATAGAATGCACCCCATTTCTCTCATTACAAGAATCCATGACAACAAGGTCAACAAAATCAAGAGTTTATAGATCACTTACAACCCTAGCCAAGCTATAGAATGCACCACATTTCTCTCATCACAAGAATCCATAACAATAAGGTCAACAAAATAAATTATAGGAGTATTGGACAACTCTTTTAAGAGGGTTCAAATAGAATAGATAGACTATGGTGGTGCATGTTTGTTAAAGGGGGACTTCTTTCAACAAAAATTTTCATGCCCATATGAATATTTGAACGAAATCAAAGAAATTAAGAGCAGGCAGACTATGTATACATGTTTTATTTATAACAAAGGCTTTATGTTTTGGCCGATGCAGACCTCTCAAATGGCTGGTTCAGATCTCTGGAGCCCTGGTGAGAATATTGGTGCTTATACACATGGGTCAGCTTTGCTGGCTCAAAATTAAAAAAAAAAAAAGAAACCTTCCAATGTATATTTGAATAGATGACGAAAATGTTGTGACAAAACATAATATTACAATATAGCTTCCTATGTGGATTCAAAGAGATGATGAAAATGAGATGAGCCAACATGGCATTGCAATTTCTTGTACTTAGTGAAAATTATTTAAATGGAACTCTGCAAACAGGTTTTTAGGTCATGATCTCAACTTCCCTCTATCAATAAGCCAACAACCAAACAAGAGGAATTTTTGTAGTGACCCAACTTAATCCTGGAGCAAGCGGAAGGCTTGACAACAAGGAAGCAATCAGGCCTGAAATGCGCTGGACTCTAATATCATTCTGGGACTCCTGGCTCTCGAGATCCGAATGTTTCTCATGTGTAAGAGCTTGGACATGCTTGAGGCTCTGTTAAGTGTACATGACAAGAGGAATATTTGAGATACTTGAATTATATTTGAAATAATTGAAGTCTACCAATAATTTTGACTGTCAAGTTGTTGATTGCAATAGAAGCAGGTTTCATCTCTGATATGTTCAACACACTTTTACCTGAAAGAAAAGACCATAGCAGAAAGGCAACCCAAATATGCCACGCATAAATACAAGGATGGCTATAATTGGTATATCCCAGTTTCTTGACATGGTCCTTCTTGCATTTGGGGCCAACTTTATTCTGTAGTGAAAGGGAATTATTGATTTCATTTAGGCTAAACTTGGGTCTGTTTCAGTCTAGTAGTGACCCTGTCCTGTATTCCAGTCAATATGGAATGAGAGTAGAGAAAGAGATGACAATAAATGGCACCCTAATAAATTCTAGAAAGTTAAAAGCAATAATAGTAACCTCTGCTCAATGAAACTAAAAAGTAAATTGGGGATGCCAGAAGGATTACTTGTATCAAAATGGAAGCAGCATTGTGGTCTACAAAAATCATGGATGCAAGCAATGATCCAGGAAAGACTGCCAGAAAAATTGCCCATAAGGGAACATTCTTCAGCTTGACTAAACTCCCAAGCTCAGTCACTCCATCCGTTCAAAATCCAGTTCTGGGAAAATCCAGTCTTTGAAGGTGTGGATGGTCTAGTTTTGGCAAATATGTCACACCTAAGCCAAAGTGAAAAACTCAGAAGATTAAGCAATGTCAAGCATGAGTGGTAATTGATTAATATTTATAAAGAAAATAAAATGATCTCTCAAATGAACTCCATATACACCACAAGAAAAACATGCCCTACGACCTCAATAAAGCCTAGAAGGACATATGCTGTGCATGAAAATAATCATGAGAATTTTTTTTAACTGAATTAGTGCGTACGAAAGTGCATCCTGTAAGAGGCGGCAAGCATGATGAATTTTTAAATGTCTTGCTCCTTAAGCATGCCTTGCAGATATCCCAAGCCACAGTGACAACATGGGTTCCCAATAGAGTAGAGTTATATTTTAGCCCTAATTTATGAGGGAAAATTCAAATTTTTCTTTGGTACTTTAAACTTACTATTGTAAGGACATAAGGCTTTGTAGATGATTAAAAGTACAGTCGCATACAAACACTATGCATCATGATTCATTCCATAATAATTTTCAAGTAACCAAAGGAATACATTGAAAGCTACCACAGAGGTCGGAGTAATGAGTATCAAAGGTCTACCTGTACACACTAGAAGGGTTATAGGAAGTGCACAATTTCCTACTGGGTAAATTATTGGAGCCAACGACCCTGGTGGTTGCCCTCTTTACGTACGAAAACACCCTGCCTATTAGGGTTCAGCTCGATAGAAGACATATAGCTCAGAAAATAAAAGGGAAAGATACTGGCCAGCAATTTTAGAAAAGGAAACATTACCCGAGCTGGCGGTGAGTGGAGAACCTCCATGTAGTCAAAATTGTACATAGTACTACAGCGTAGCAACCAAGCCAGCAAGGAATTTACGATTTTCTTGGTAATCTGGTGTAGAGTAGGGTCTAGATATTGAGAAACGTTGAAGTTGCAGGGATTCTACACTATTTCCGTCCGTCGGGGAGAAGCAACTGGCAAACGAAGGCACTATTTCCTTCCGTCGGGGAGAAGCACCTGGGAGTCAGGTTACCACATCTGGAAGTGTGCCTCGAGAGCCACCCAGCATCCATTAACAATGTCATGCAATGAATTAGTATCATAAATAAATTAAATGCTTGCCTACGAATTAAATTAATGGGCGACTCATTGCTAAAGCAGTTCACAAACCAAATGACGAAAACAGGGGAAATGCTTGGTAAAGAAACAAAATAGCAAGACAACCAAGAGCCTGCAAAGAAAGTGTGCCGTTAATTTTTTACGTGCAAGACACGGAAGCTTGGAAAACCGCTCCTGGGCTATGATTTTTGGAAGCTTGGCAAACCGCTCCCCGGCTATGATTTTTGCAACAAGAGAAAGGGCATCTCTCCAGGTTTGAATGCTGGTGGAGTTGTATTGCAATTTCCATTCACCTGTTTGTGCGATTTCTATCCAGATTTTAGTTTCAGAAGGGTTTTGGGGGCAGGAGGATATAGGGGATGACATTGTCAATGCCAATTTGACTATACAAACAAAGAGCTCAGTGCACAGATGTCAAGGGCAAAGTGAAACGTTTTTTAAGGTCTTTTAATGTTTTAAAACATTTTTTATTAAATCAAACGGCTGATTTTTGTTCAATCGTCTAACAAAAGATCTAAAGGCTATGATTAGGACAAAAAGGCATTTGGGGGAGTTCATTTCAGAGGGAAACACCTTACGGCGTAATTATGCTTGCTTCATTGATTTCATGAGCAAGATTTTTTATATGTTTATAAGTCTCTCGATAACACACACTTACAACCAAGTAAAGATTCCGTCCCTGGTAGGGACTGCCGCTACTTGTAGACCTTGTTCCTTGATAAGATCACGAGACATGGAGATTCTTATCAATACAAAATGACATTCACCATCAAATAACACACCCACCATGAGAATGAACAACAATCCCTTAGTTTCGCTTGAGGGGAATCAAAAGTGCTCAAGTGCGTAAAAGCTATACAAATATGCATTGAAAACCAAACCACCATCAACTCCCACAAGGGACTCTACAGAAGTGCCTGGATGGCACACACATACCAAACGTCTAACATGTCATCTTGTTCACTTAGTCTATACCAGCATTCCTCTTTCTTCCTCTTCTTTGCCACCGACCATCTCATATCACAATATTGGCAACCTCTCTTGGCGTTTAAATCCCTCATCAATGTTGCCGATCCTCATAGAATCTGTGGCAAGTTGGGATGTAGCTACATCATGATGAAACTGAAGTGGTGTGTCCTCTACAATCTCTCATCTACTGGACAGAGTGTGTAGGCTTTAAAGTCACATCAACGAATCTACAAGGACTATAGATGGAGGGGAGAAAACCACACAGTAAAATAAATAATTTGATATGATCTATTGTTCATTAAATTGCATTTATTCTATTGCTATTTCCCGATGTTATATGATTAAATTCATTGAAAAGCATCAATAAAGATATGCTAATCTCAAACATGAATGACTAACAATTCCTAAATTAAAATTCTAACCTGACTGAAACTAACAATTTCTTAAATTTAAATTGTATATAAACTACTTGAAACTAAACACTTTTGAATGTAACTTGCAGTGATTATCTCCAACATCTCTCTTCCTCTGCTATAACATCCTCAGGTTGCGCCAAATGTCAGAGTCACACTCTAATCTCCATGGACTCAGAAGGAACACCGATGATATGAGGGAAGCGAAATCCAACAGTGATTGTTGAATATGGTGATATGAGTGAACAAGAGACTAAGAAGAGCACGAGAACAATCTACAGAGAGTATCTCATCGTTCACATATATATAGAAGAGAAAAACCTCTTTGTGGGTGGATCACTTTCATATGACATTTTGTACATACCGATGAGAAGCATCGCCTCACTAACTGACTAACCTTAAATTTTCAAAGACTAAATACTCTTCAGTAAGAGGTGGTCATAGTGATATCCAATTGATATCATCCTATGGAAATCGAATATTAGGTACATCTTTTTTCATGGGATTGAACAAATAAACTGTGTTCAACAGAAAGGCGGTTGCAGGGTATAAAATATTGCCATAAGATTGAAAGATATTCTTGAAATAAATTTTATAATATCAAGAATTTTACTAATAAAGCTTTTTGTGAGGCTCAATATTAATATTGATATGACCTGACATGAGATACGGATAGGAGTGACAAAATAATATCTCAAAGAGAGCGGCCAATGAGTCCGGTTCTCTGCAGTTTGGAGGGAAGATAAGCTAGGAAGGAGACACTAATATCACAAAACGGAAGGCTCTCGATGTCAGTCTTAAATTTTTTGTGCAAAGCTCCCCAACCAACAAAATTTTGCAATGTTATGTCTAGGTCTCACATAATATATTAATATAATATATATATATATATAGTTTCTCAATATAACCCTCGTAAAGATGTTGGCAAGTTGGATTCCTAAGTTCAACTCCTGAAATCCTGAATAAAGGACCTCCTGAAGTCAGTCATTGAACAATGTCCCAAGCCATCGCATAACCTCATTAGAAGACCACTCCCATGTCTTCAACAAATGAGGGATTCTTCCCAATATCCGCAACTAATGTACTATCTAAACAACCATCCATGTTGAGCCTTTTCACTGAGTTGTTCTAAAAAACTTTAAGAGGTTCAAATTCTTCATTGAATTCATCATCAGAATTCAATGGATATTCATATGTGGCTATATTTGTTGGTTCTTTCCATTTTAATAGATCACTGGCATGACTTTTGCAATTCCATATTGTATGCCCAATTTTCTTGTAATAGTAGCATTCAATTTCACTTTTGTTTCATTTTTCGTTTTCATATGTGTCTTTGAAAAGAATGCATTTTCTATTGGAGAGTTCTCTTCCATATTCTCCGGTTTTAGTCTCTTTTCTTCCACGAGAAGTGTTGCAATTGTCTCATGAAATTTTTGTGAATACTTTTGACTAAAAGTGAAGACAACATTACTATAACTTGAATAAAGACTATTTAGTAATATTGCTTTAGCATCTTCATCCTCCACCCTAACACTTGGTTTAGCTAATTTTCTTATAAGAGACGTTAAATTATTTACATGAGTGGACATAGATGTCTCTTCATTCATTTTTAGTCTCAATAATTGCAATTTTATGGAATATTTTTAATTTGTAACTTTTACACCAAATAGCTGAGTCAGATGTTCCCATATTTCGTCAAATGGCTTAGTGAGATCTACAAGATATAATTGCGAATCGGAAAGAGAATGTCCACTAATGGACTTAGCCTTTTCAACTCTATTATTCCATTCGATTAACCGTTTAGCATTTGTAGGTTCTACTACTGAACCATTCACTATACCCCACAATTTCTTCTTCATTAATTGCATTTGAATTTTTACTTTCCATGAAGGAAAATTTGCACCACTGATTTTTTCCAAAACCATAAACTCCATGATGAAAAAATAAAACAAAATACCTTTTAAGCTTCAACACCAATGTACCCTTCTGTAATTAAAAAAAAACTCTTCTATTGCTTTGTGAAAGTGGCAAGCCTCGAACAAACCTTCAAGTTCAAACAAAATAGTCTCACATAGGAATGCGTTGAAATGTGGAGTGAAGGAGATTTTTTTTTTTTTTTATAATTTATGAACAGTGACCTCTAAAAAACCCATCTATGCTCCATGACTTACAGTTAAGTTTGCTTCAAATTTTGTATGATAAGTAGATGCATTAATAACTGGAGCACTACTGGTATGAATATTGGTGGAAACTCAAACTCATGATGACAATGATGCTCATTCCATGCTCAGCATAGTCTCCTCTTTGTTGTGCACACCATAGAGAGTAGGTCATTGTTTCCAGCTCGCACCTACACCTCACATTATTGTCGTGCTTCCATCCCAAATATCAGTGTTCAGACATCTCGACAAGTCATACAACTCCACAGTCCAGTCAACTCACACTCTGGCGCTGAATAAAAGAAAAACAGAGCTAAAATCTCTTGCAATCACTTGCCACACTACATAGGTTCAAATCCTCTCGACTCAGGCTCTCATACCATTTTAAACACTGGCTAAAAGCAATAATATATTTCACACAAAGGTGTATGCCCTTAAGACACACACATATTACATTGAGACATTACTCCAATATATACAGTTTCTTATATCTAACTTATTCCTAACATGGAAGGAGAGGTTGAGAGAATTTCTTAACAATCTCAAACCAACATCTTAAATATAGGATTTCGACATTAACTCCAACCGTGTCGAGAGAGATTAAATCTCTCAACACGAAAACCTATTTTTTGAGTGTAAAAATTAAGGAAAGGTTTGCAACTTCAGAAATTTGCTTCTTCCTGGAGCTTTATAGATCTCAAGTTCAGATGGATTAGGCTAGTTTAACCACAAGAATTTTGTTTTTTAAATCTCTCTTCATATATATATGACACTGAAATATTTTTCTTATTATGAGTATTGAAATATTTTATTTATGACGAACATTGAATATTTATATTATTGTTAATATTTTTTAAATATCATATATCTTTTTCATATTAAGAATTAAATGAGTCACGGATCTCCCTTTTAATAAAGTAACTAAATTCGCCATTAGGGTGATTGAATTGGGAAGTACGCTAACTTTGGGCAATATCTGCACTCACACAAAACAATTATGAATGTTTTGCGTGGTAACTACGTTGGGCTCTATGGTTTGTAGTTGAAACTTCACAAATGTAGATAGGCTATTATTCCCCTTGCACTAATAATGGTTAGTAGAAGAATTAACTTGGAGATGAAATTATGGTGCTTGGAAGGAATTTACTGCTTCGTTCATTCAAGAGGCCTCTCTGGAGGGCAACATTGGAGTATTGACTAGTGGAGGAAAATGACTACATTTCTAGTCTGGATCTACGGAGCATCTATGCACGTAATTGAGGACCAAACAATTAACTAGGACCTTGGACCAATGAGTGAATGAACTCTAATTCTCTATGGTCATCCAATGCTTGGATTTGGCTTGGAAGTGTGAGGTTTCCTTCACGACCTAGGGGTAGTGTCGTTATGCTCATCTGTGATGGGTTCAAAGTCAATGTCTAGGTAACTCTATCATCCATGCCTTCAATTGTGATTCTAGTTTATGTCTGTGTTATCTGGAATTTTGAGATATTTGAATATTGGTTTTCGCATTCTTAGCCTTTTGGTGGTTGGTCTAAGTTGGAAAACCCTTTATGGTTATCTCGTGTGAATTGTGGAGGCAAGGGTACTAGGTTTCAACCTATAGAGCTTGGGGCTCTAGTGTTTTTAAGATTCCTTGGTTGTAACTTCATTATTGTTTACTTGAATGGGACTTGGGTAACGAGGGAGATTGTTTGGGCTAGTCTTTTGGGTGAGCGAGGGGTCATCTTTCTGGTTTAATCTTTCTTAGTGTGGGGATTCTTAATTCTTTCTGGTCGCCCGAGCCCATGTCCATTAGTGTGGGGGCATTTCTCATAGGCATTTTAATGTTTATGGGCTCTAGTCTTGTTGATGGTATTGTAAATCCATTAACTAGGGGGTTCTCCTTGATATGAAGTCCCAATTAGACCTCACACCATTTGGAATAGGAGCCCCAATTGGAAATACAATAGGTTTCCATAAGTGTGATCTCAAAGATGTCCCTTCGCTGCAATAAACACTTAAGAAGACATACACCTATCTTCGGTGATGGCAAGTGTGTTAGATTTTTGAGATATCTATTGTAATGCATAAAGGGTTCTTTCACACAAAAGAAAAAAGGAATGAGCCTCAAGAAGAAAAGTAATAGTATTATCCTAAAAGAGACACATGAGCAAATGAAACAATTGTTAGTTAGCTTGCAAAGTACACACATCCAATAAGAAACATGTTAAGGTTAATGAAATAATTCATTGATATTAGCCTGACTGAAATAACATATACCACAAACATAGAAAGAATAGTCTTACAACATCCATGATATATGCATTTAAGTGTGTCGATGCGAAGAGCTTCTGATCATTAAGTGAAAGTTCCAAGTATACATTTACAATAATATAAAAGTAGCCCTAATAGTACAACATGATGCCACCACTTGCTTCTCCAAAGAATGATACTCACTCCTATGCTAGACTAGAGAAGCCAAGGCTACCAATCTCAAGTGAAGAGCTCTTTCTTTGAGTTATAAGGGCTTATTTATAACAAATGGGATGGCCTTTCATCCCCCTTTCTGACCTTTGAGTTTTCCTCATGACTTTTGGACTTCTTTTGTGCTTATTCTAACTAATGACTCTTCGTATTCCACACTTGACTCTTGGACTTCCACTTACATTTACACTTTTATTATTTTCTAAATATAATAAGGTAAAACTCTCCACACAAGAAAAAATGGGCTAGAGCCTAATAAGATGAAATTTATACACCAAGTTTGTTTTTTAGGAAACTCTTATTCGACAACTTCCACTTGTCACTTTGCTGTAACATATTGGTACCAAGTTTTATATTGCGTTTTTATGTCCTCAAACTTGGATAAAATATCTAGCTTATATCATACTCTTGCCTCCATAGCATCTGGGTAGACAGTTTTAGAACTAGATTGCGCTTCCTTCCATAATAATAACAACTTCATGTTTACTTTAGCAAGTCCATCTACATACAAATGCATATTCTACCTTGTAATTTCCAAGTCATATTTGGTAATATCTTGCTACAAGTTTCTTAAGTATTCTTAGATTTCCTACCTGATAACATTTTTTTCCTTTGTCTCTACAAATGTTTCAACAGAAGGAAACTTCTGTGCTCTGACCAAGGTGTCCAAATTGTGATACAACCTTCAAAGGGTGGTTATAATGTTTTTCACATATGTACCAAAATTCTTGTTACTTTGTAAGAGTATTCTAACCTCATCTGTTTCCAATTCCACTTACCGACTTATTTTTTGGCCAATTTTGATGGTGCATTTATGTACTTGGTGCCCCATTCCTGGTTCACATTGATAGCTGCATGAATCACCTTCATAATTCTCATATTTTTCAATGATCTCTTTTGCATGTCATGCAAAAGCACCACCACCTTATGCAAAGTGCTTATCTTTTCATATACTTGTCTCATGGTGTCTCCCAATGATTGGATTTCTTCACATATTGTTGCTCCTAGCTCCTTCAAGTGAGAATGAGTGGAATATAGTCTTTGGTTCTTCGCTTAGAGATGATCAATCTATTATCTTGCGAAAAATAGATATTTTGCGAGTTGCTTATTCTCCTCCATCAAGAAATCTATATTCACTTTTGTAGATCCAAATTTACTACTACAACTATCCTTATATTTCTCCTAGTGTCAATGACAATCACCCTCTTTGTATGAATAAAAGTAGTATGCATAAGGTCATTAGGAGAATAATTCCTCATTTCCTTTATGATTATGCTCTTTACATAATGAAAGGTTAGATTGGAAATATCCACGAACATATCTTCATCTAGAGGATATATTCCCATTTCATTGAATGGGATGTGACCACCTGTAAGAGGATGTGAAGGTTGACTGCTGATTTTTTTTGGAATGGGCACAACGTCAGCCTCTTGATTTTCCTCCTCCCACTCAATCCCGATGTCTTGGGCCTGTATCTACTCCTCAAGTTCTCTTGCAAATTCTACATCTTGATTTTGCCTGCTTTCTTTGTCTTCCACCTATTTTTGTTGTTTTTATTTCAGTTGTTTTTACGTTGTTCCTAAATAGAAGTGAAACTATTCTTATAGTCGGGGATTAAAAAATTATACTAGATGATCATCAAAATGGAAGTAACACTTGGGATCCACTTCTCAAATCAATTATTACCCAAAGTCAGAGTCTTCATGATCAAATTATGGATTTTTAAAGTTTTTTTTAACAGACCTAGTTAAAAAATCAGGTAAAAATACATAAGATCACGATCATGGGATACATATTCCAAGATGAATGGTGCGAAAAGCATCCTAGCGGGTTTTCATTCAATTTATTATGGCTAGGAAAATTGGAAAATACAATGGAAAAGGATTTCAAAAGGCAAGAAGCATTAATTGGAATTTTATTTATGAAAATAATGGAAATTAGGAGAAAAGGAACGTGAAAAGTCACAGGCTACATGTGAGGAGGAAAATGAAGGAAAATAATGGAAATTGAAGAAAATAGAGGCCTCATTGATAAAATGTATTTTGAGGATCATTGGGCAGGCTTGGTCAGTGTAGCTTTTTGTGAGTTCAATTTTGAAGCTCTCATTATTATCTCGCTCTCTCACTCTTGGACACAGAGTTTTATTGGAGCACTTTCACGTTGGATCAAGAAAGGAAAAGAAGGCAAGAGGAAGGAAGGAGCAAGCAAGGAAGAGAAGGATCAAGGAACTACATCATGATTATTTGCAGGTATTGATTTTCATGTGTGGTTTCCTTGCTATATTTGGCATGCATGGTGTTACATGTGTGTTCTTGGTTCTATTTATATCATTGACATCGGTTTTTTTAGGTGTGATAGTGTTTTGTTTCCTAGCCTTGCCATTTCTAGATATCCATGGTGTCATGGGGTGCTCATGTTTTGGTTTAGCTAGATTGTTAGATGGATTCGAAGCTAAGTGAGGTGTATCTCTAAATGAAAGAACACATGCGATAATAACCCTTCAATCAGAATGTGGGTTACTATAAAGCCATATTTTTTGTTGCCTTGGTGGACCTCAGAATCCTCGATTGGTGAATGGTTGGATATATAGTAAAGCCTATAGCAGGTTGATCGCCATTAGGTCTAGTAATCCTAGGATGGGATATACGGTAAAGCCTCAAGAGTGGAGTCTCATTTAGGGCCTAGTTATCTGGTGTGGGTTTTATTAAAGCTGAGAGACTAATGTCTTGATTATGACATAGTGATCCATGGATTGGATTGTGCATTAACGTAAAGCCTATAGACTAAGAGATAGGATAATTCATCATGGTGTAGATGGATAAATTCAGTGGCCTCCATGCTTGTTTTGGCCTATTAATCCAATGTTGATTAGGGAAAGCTCAGTTTTCTATTTATGAGGGTGAGGTGGTTTAGCCCCTCGATGCCCTAGTTGGTTCTTTTGGTTTGAGTCCCACATTCATGCTTGTAATATGGCATGGGGGTGATTGGTTGAAGAGAGATTGGGCTCAGCCAATATATGTTTGAGTCGAACGTTGTAGTCCCATAATGGGTTAGCTTTTGCATTCATTAATGAAGTGTTATTTCCTTAGTATCTTATGTGTAAATTTACTATTTTATATTCAAATCCTATGGATGATGTATCCTTGATATTTATGTTGTTATTCTACTAGTTATAAGCATGTATTATGAAACTGATGATGTATGGCTCTCCTCGTGTATTTATTTGTAAATGAATGAACAATGTATTTATGACCTAATAGATGATAATGTAGCTAATGATATAAGGGAACAATGCTTCTTAGCGAATCTCATATAAGTGTGAGAATGCTATGCTGAGATATGTTGTTTAAACTTGCAGATTACATATTTGTGACATGTTTGATGAAATTATTGTCACGGCTAGTAGGGGTCCAGTCTAGTCCTTGTTGATGTTTCTACCAATGTATCATTCTTTAGTTCTAAAATTTCATTTCTGAAATTGTCATTGAGTTTTGGGTAGTGACTTGGGTTGTGGAACTAAAAAAGTAGCACAAATACCAAAGTCACAGGAATAGCACTAGGGAAAAACGTCCCCAGACACTCACTTGCCCTTGTTGTGGGAACATCTGGAGCCTCCTAGATGCACCCTAGTCCATATGAATGAAGCATACATGATTTCGATGCACTAAAACTTCAGTTGGTCTAAGGGGTTCGTTACTTGAGTGGTTGGGATGGCACCTACGAGTTTTGTTATTGATGTGGAAGGTTTCTGTCACGTGTTTCTGTCGATTCCACTTCCTTAATTGAAACATGGTGATTCAAATCATATCATAGTGGCCCCACTTCAAATATTTACCTTGGTTGGCTAGTTGCTTGGGTAGATATGGGATGAGCGTGTTACAGAGTGGTATTTGAGCAAGTTCCATTCTCTTTAGGGAATGTCTGGTTTATGTTATCTTTGGGTGTTATCTAATACCACATAGTGGCATCATAGCATGGTTCAACCCTTGGACTAGAGGGGTAGAATGTGTTTGTCATGCATGCATGTTAGTTTCATATGTGTTCTTTACGTCTATGGACTATGTGCTTGTTATGTATGCATGGTAGTGGTCATTGTCACAATTATCTTTCCATGTAGGAGTTGATGATGTTGTTGTTGGAATGCATTTAGCATGAATGCATGTAGGTTGTATATGCATTTGTTATGCATGTCAGTGTCTATTTGATGTTATGCATGCATTGTCATGGTTATGGTTATGCATGTATGATAGGTCAAACATGGACTGTGAGGTCATTATATGAAATTAGGTAATCATGATGTTATTGGTATGTTATGATGCTAATGAGTTGGTTGAGATAAAGTAGGATATGGATACCATCAAAGTGAAGTTGCAACATTGCACCTTGAGGCAAGAGAATGTCATCATATATATTTGTATGTTAGGCATGTAGGTATGTAGGTTAAGGATTGTTATATGTATTATGGTTATGTGTATGCCTTTCATTCTATTGATGTTATTGTTACATACATGATAGATGCTAGTTGATTAGTGTAGTCATATGTGTTGGTGGCTGAATTTGCATGTTTTTACCTACCTTCTTACATTATTTCCAATATCTGTTTGACACCATTGTTGGTCAATTTACATTCTAAACTGCACAGGTTTACCTCTTGTATGTCATTATGAATCGTTAATCAATAAAACATAGTCATAAGGGATTTTTGCCTATGTGGCTTGATAATTCAATTATTCTTGCAGATTTGGAGGAAGAATGTTAAGGACTGTGGTCTAATGAATCGTGACCATCCAGCTGGTAGTGTTATCCTCAGACATCAGCTGCAATGGTGGATCAACCTCTCAATCAATGCACTATTGCCTTTATATTATGTTTTTCTTTGGAAACCAGTATGTAATTGTAGGAAGACAACTATCATTCTAGGAGTTGTTAGAGTTAACAAATTGTATAAGTAGAGTTATGGGGCTGTGAAAGACGACAGTTAATATTGTAGAGAATTACATTAACTTTGAGTCTATAATAACATATGTTGTGATACCCTCTTGATTAATGAAATTATGATCTTGTAAGCATTTCATGACTTCTTAATCTTACCACAACCCTGATTAAGGAGTTGGGCCCACTCTCCTAACTAGGTGTTGCTAGAATAGACATTTGTATAGGTTTATTTTTGTTCAGTTAGTTATTGTTGTGAATGATCATTAGTGTTTTGCTCTGAGTCGTAACTTGTTGTTATTCTTATTGTTGTTACTCTTATTGTTGTTACAGTTATTGATTGTTGTTACACTTTGTTCATTTTATAATTGAATGTTCAATGTTGGGTAGGGAAGTTGTGGCTTGCATATACTTTGCATGATAGCCTTGAAATAACACATAGAGCCGTGGGCTGATAATTAATGTGGAATTGGGTGAATTACAGGATTCATATATGAACACCAAATCCTTTGCTTCATTGTTTGGGAGGCTATGGAAGGCGTGAAAGTATGACCAATATTGGCCATAGGAATGATATCTCATCGTGGGGAGGGAGATTTTCACCTTGATCTAGCTCTTGAGCATTAGATCATTTTGGTTTCTTTGATTTCTTGTTTTTTAGGACCACTTTCTCATCCCGGGGAGGGAATTACTCACACTATTCCAGGTCCTAAGCACTATATTGTCTTGTTTTCTTTCTCATAGGAACTACTCTCTCATATTGAGAAGGGAATTTTTTATGTCACCTTGCTTCAGGTCTTGAGCTTAAATATGTGATTAGTTTATCTTATTCTTTTGCTTTCTTTTTAAGGGCCACTCTCTCATCCTGGGGAGGTAATTTCTCACCCTATTCCAAGTCACGAGATTTCAATTTTCTTGAATTTTTTCCTTTTATTTTCTAATTGCATGAACATAGATACAAATAAAAGGGGTAGAGGAGGACCCCTGAAGAGAAGAGGAAGATATCTAGGTAGAAATGCCTACATCCAAGAGATCATTTCAAGAGCTGAGTTAGGAGCATCATCACGAGCTACTCTAAGGGTGAGATCTCATATGGAATCTCAAGGGCAATGGGTTCACAAACGGAACCTCCTCCAATAATAGAAGTGCAATTCGGGGAATAAGAAGTAGCAAGTAGAGGATCTAAGGAACTGCATATTACAAGCTTAGAGGAAGAATATTTCAGGGAATTATCTGCACCATTTGATCGAGGCTCAATGAGAGCTAGCACCTGTTGACCTTCCAAGTGAATATTGGAAGATATTCATGGCTCCTGCAACTTCTTCGATCGAATTCATAATTGCAGATATCAAAGGTGATGTGCCTATGAAGCCTATTCCTTTGAAAATATTACCTAACTTCCATGGTCTTTCTTCCAAGGATCCAAACACCTTCCTATTTTGAATTGACATTGTTTTTCGGGGGTATGATTATACTTATGATGGTTAGAAATTGAAGATATTCCCCACTACCTTGAAGGGAACAAATTTGAGATGGTTTATGGGTTTAGGGGGAAAATATATTACTACATGAGATGATATGAAGATGGTTTTCACCGAAAAATATCAAGACTACTGCAAATCCTGAGATGTGAAGGAAGAAATATTTAAGATTATGAAAAAAAAGGATGAGAACATGGATGACTTTATGGAACATTTTCAATATAGTTTGAAGAGATCAAGCCATAGTGATCTGGAGAAGGATATCTTGAAAATAATATTTCTCTGGGCACTAAGGGAGGAATATTTGGAACTATTGAATGTAGTAATAAGAGGAGACATATCAAAAGAATAATTTGATACCATCTATGAATTTTTCATCAAGTGTTCATGAGAAGTTGTGAGGCATAAGCAGGGGATTCAAACTCTCAAGAAATCCAATAGTTGAGTTACAAAATAAAAGATTTGGAACTTGTTGGACAACTTGAGAACCGATATCTTGAGCACACTGTCATCACAACTAGACATTTTGCAGGTGAAATAGAAGCATATTGAAGTATAGAAGGCTATATTCATTTTCTGTCGTCAATGCAGGAAGAAGTACCTACTGAAGAAATACCCATTGAATTCCATCAAGACTTGTGCGATATGTGAACAGAGTCATTCCACTAGCACTTGTCCATCTCTTCCTGGGTAGAAGGTAGTTTTTCAGGGAACAAGTGAAGAAGTAAATCAATTATATTTCATGGGATCAAAGAAACCATGAACACCATGGCTAAAAAACATGAATCAAGGTATGCCTCAAGACCCTTCTCAGTATTTTAATAATTTTAATTTTTGTCTTGATTTTGTACCTTTTTCACCTTCATGGTCATAGTCTTATCAATATCCAATGCCCTAGCAACCATGGTACCCTCAATTTGGTCCTATTGTAGTGGGTACAACCACCCTCTAAATTGTCTTCCTTAGCATTGTTCTGGAGCCACCCTACCAACCTTTGACAACAACATGTCATGCTTCATCAAGTACACAATCTTCAGTGACTTTCTTGTAGAATGGTAGCCTGTCCATGAGAGCTTGCTGCATTCCCCTTGATAGGCCTCATTACTCAGTAATTATATGGGTCTCAATAGGCCTTAATTCACCTCCTAGATTAGTCAAACCAAATATTCTAACAACTTATTGCATACTTTTGATTGTATTTTGCTTTTGAAATGAGTTAGAGTTGAATATTTGGCTTTGTGGTCTAATGTGCATGTAACACAAGAATAAAGGATAAAAGCAAGGAAAAATGCAAGTATAAAGGATAAAAGCAAAGAACTATGGCAAATACCTTGGTAAAGACTTGAATGAGACAAGGGAGAGGAATTATAGGAGGTCAATCCTCCTCATTTACTACCCCTCCATTCAAATATTCTTCCATTAGCTCAGAGTGCAAACAACCATCACTTTGAGGAATAGAAGACGGCCAAGCAAAGGAAAAGGATAAAAAAACATTTTTTCTTGAGTTGGAGGCCAAGCCTCCCTAGTCGAAAGGAAGTCATTAGAGACTTAAAATGTATAAATAGAGAGGCTTAGGACCTCAGTAGGATTCAAACTTCTATTGTAAAACTTCGTTTGACTTCTAAGTTGCAAAGACTTGTGACAATTTGCTTTGTAATCCATGGTTTCTATAATAAGAATGAGTTATGTTTAAGCCAGCTCTAAGTCAACTTCGAGGGCTGAATCTCTTGGGCTAGGGCCTAACCCAAGAAGCCAAAGCTCCTCTTCATTAAACATATCTGCTAGCATAGAGTTATGTTTTGTTTATCTGTTTAAGTAGTTTCATGGTTTTCTTCTCCATTTGCCCAAGTAGTTTTCTGGTTCTGATTCATTTGTTTAAATAGCTTTCTCATTGTATTCGTTTTTTTTTAATAGCTTCCCGTTTCTGCTCATTTGCTTCAGTAGATACATTGGCTTTAACTTTACTTCCATTTGTTCTTTTTATTCATAGGTTAGTTAGAGGAAAATATTACTATCAGGCTGTGTGCAGGTGTCTCGGCCTCATCTCCTCCCTTTGGGACCATAAATTGAGGAAGAGACCCTTCAACATCCTCAAAAACATAGCTTTTGGTTCTCGCATGAGCTATGGAGTTTGTTGTTTCATACAGTTGTTTTTTCACCAGCATGAGTTTTCTCTATCATTTTCATTTGAAACTACCTCCAGCATGTTCCTTATGCATCACTTCATCATCATTCAATCACCAACAAATCTTCACAATCACTTTTCTATCACCAATAAACCTTCACAATCACCATTCAATTCATTATTTTCTCAAACTTTTGCCTCGCGTGGAGTCCACCACACACTTTATGAACTTTAAGTCCCCATCGTCGATTTTCCTCACTTGATCTGATGATAATCGCATCACCTCCACACCTTTAGTCACTTTAAACCCCCAACATCGATCTTCCCTACCTGATTCGACGGCTATCACTTCAACTGATCGCTAACTATCTTGGTTGATCTCCACAACTGATAAGCCCCACCTGATCTATCAACTATCACACAATCTTGTACAGATTAGTGCACAAAAGTTATCTTCCCAAGAGCATGCAAGAAAAGTGGTTTTCTCGTGCTACGTGTTGCGCAGTAAGGGTAATCACATGAAATTTCCAGAATATGCTCACAACCTGAAGGGTGCGTGAGAAACTACTTATCGCCTTAGAAACCCACTGCCTCATTTCCACATGTTTCTTTTCCTAACAATATTATCTCCATTTTCCATCACTTGACTTCACCCACACGATAAGATTTCAGCCGTCTATCACTCTTATTAGCCTCGTTTGTCTATCCCTTGACTTAACCCACGCGATATGATCTACATCGTTCATCGTGTGCATTCATCATGTTCATCCATCTAGTTGCTTAAGCCTTCCCGATAAGACCTCAGTCATTCATCCTATTCATTAACCCTATTCTCCCATCTATCTATGTCACCTCCTCTGAACCAATCTCTACCATTCTTTTGGCTTTCACTCGACTGATCCAATGATTCTTATGCACAGTTGCTCCCTCACATCCTCCTTTCACTGATTTTGACCTTCAATTTCTTTTTCTGCTTGAACCCTAATTTAGCCTAAGTTTCTTTGTTACACCTTAGTCTAGTTTCGATGCTGTTTACTTTTGAAACTTAGATAATTAGCATTAGGTTAGTGTTAATTTAGCCATTCTACTTAGCATAGTTGTTTAATTGGTAAGTTAGATTATGCTGTAAGTTTAACATTTCATGTTATTTTCTTCATTACTACAATAGAGTATCTCTCTCTTAGAATAGGTTTGCTCTCCTTCTATCAAAGAATTAAAATTCTTTTGACCCTATATAAGTTTGGCTTGGAACACTTGGGGTCTCTTGCCAGACAAACAGTGACAACATGCAAGACCTTCACTTCTACTTGTGCATATAGCAATATCACCTCCAAGTTTGTATGAACCCTAGGTTGATAAGTAAAGCTGGTAGCCCTCGGAGTTGCAACATTATTGTTGCAATACCTAGGCTCATCACCCCTCATAGGTTATTTCTCCAGACTTGGTCCAATTGCAGGTTAAGCAATTCCCTCTAGAAATTACACAATTATGGAGGGAAACCAACCTTCCCTCCAGAAATTGTGCAATTCTGTCTAGTAGCTTGTTGGGCTCCAGAATTGTGCAAATCTATCAATCAAGCTTCACTAAGAAAATTACACAATTCCTCCGAGCAGGGCTACTTAACCCAGGAATTGCACAATCTTATTAGTAGTCAGCTTCTCTACCCATAAATTGCACAAATATTTTAGGTAGCCAGCCCAGCTCCCTCACAAAAATGTGCATTTTTTTCCTCGCAGCTGAGCACACTATTGCATGTGCAGTTGAGTTCACCGGTTCCACCCAGGACTAAGAAAAATTGACCTGCATAAATGGGTTTTTTTTCCCAGAATAGGAAAAGCAACATGCAAAAAACATTCCTAGATTTTAAGGACTTATTTTTAGCAGCTAGAGGCTACATGCAAAGATTGTTTTAGAATCTTTCCTCCAAGTGTCGCTTTTTCCTAGATTATTTTCATGAGCTTCAAACCTATTTATTTGATGCATCAGGGCTCATTTTTTCACATTGATCTTGGAGCTCTGAGATCCCACAACACATCCAGGACTCTTCGACACATCCAGCTTATTTATTCATGGGTAGGTGGTCTTAACCTGTCTTTTGCAACATTTCTGTCACTTTTTATGTTTTTTTCTGTAGAAATTTCACCGTAGATCACCTGATAATGTAATATACTAAAGAAAAATACTTGATCTACTTATACTATCAAAAATTTTGGAAGCTTAATCAATTTGACCATGATCAATCGGAACACATATAATAGAGAAGAAGAAATCATACACATTAAACACTAAAGAATACTCTGGGGAATGCCTCAGCTATTTGTATTATCATACAAGTGGAAATATCTCAGGATTAATCAAGGCTTTATCTCACAAGCTATCTAGCTCTTAGTACAATTCCTCACTGCTGCTCATGGATAGAATAGACAACAAATATGCCTTCCTTCAGTCCTCCAAGCCTCCTATTTCCTTGCACAACTTCTCTTGGGTCCTCTAGCTGCAACCTGTATGATTCTCACCTAACACACAACACTGACCTCTGAAATAACTGTGCAATCCTAAAGCAGATAATTCCTTCTGCAATGATGAGTTTCCCTTATAGGAAAAAATACTCCAACTGATAGTACAATTTCCCTGTCTTTAATCTCAATTAGGTCTTTGTCTGAATTGACATGCATTGGTTATTTATGAGAGAATATTCAGTTATCTAGAGAACACTAGTTGCATGCATGCATGCATGAACTGATTGAACTCACAATTATTTCCTCCAATTTTTTGGAACTAATTTAACTGGACTTAACTCAGTTAACCGAGCTCACTAATTACAACTAAAATATGATAATTTCCTCAATCAAAGGGATAACTGTTGCATGTCTTCACATAGAATTCGTGTTTGATTCTCGCCAACTAATTAACTCACGATGAATTAATTAATTATTTTGCAAATAGCTAGTGAGTCTAAATTTGGATTTTAATTCTCAATTTTAATTCAAGCACTAATTAAAATTGGAGTCTATCCCAAAATATTATTTATAGCAATGCTATTTTTAGGACTTCTATTTTTTGTTATTTCCAACAGAGGTGGATTATATCTTGAAATATTATTTATAACAATGCTATTTTTAGCATTTATTGTTGCCATTTTCAACACTCCCTCTTAACAAGAAAGGAATTCAACTCGAACCTGATCCTGAACCTTTGGAATGTTCTGCATGTAACACTTCTCTCAAGTGTTGTTTCTCCAGCAACTCTGAAACAAAAAATATCCAACCTAAATCAAAATGATGCCTCTATCATCAATGTCTCTATTTGCTATTGCCTCTGTCAATTGAAAACTCTGCACCTCTGTGCTCTTCAGTATCTAACTACTCTAGCCTCTATCACTTTGATCTCTGACAGCATCAATCACACTAATTCCACTTGCTGCATTTGTGTTGTTGCTGGTCCTATCTACTAGCACTGCATCTACACTACACCTCCTCTCATCATGTTGCATCATGCTACCCACTGCTGCACTACAACTTAGTTACTGAGAAGTAAGTAATTGATCTCCCAACTGACTGCCCTATTGGGCTAGAAACATCCTTTGATGTTGAAGCTTCCTCTGCCACTCCATCTACATCTGTCTCTACCCACTCAGCCAGTCCTGCTACTCCTCGTTGGGGGTCCTGTGGCAAGGTCTAATCAAGAGGCTCGGTACCTCAAGGATCGTGCCCCTATTTCAGCCTTCTTGGGACTATCACTTCACATTGCCCCACCTCACACTTGGAGGTATGGCTACATGTGATCCCTCTACCCACTTGGCTTGAAATTTCCCCCTACTAGAGGTCTCTACATGAGTGGATGCCTCCACCTGGTCTCATCTCAGCATCTCCAGTTGTGGCTACTCCACAACCTCCTGAAGCTGCTTCACCAATTGTGGCTCCTCCACAACTATCTTAGAATTATTCTAGCATTGCATGTTGAGAGGTAATGTATTCTCCCTCTCAACCACCAAGTCTCCAATAGTTGCCTTGCTCTTCAAGGCTTTGCATGCATCTTCAACCTCAAGAGCATACAGGTTCTTGACTTGTGAACCGATTTGCTTCACCTGTCTCGTGGTGATGTGTATAAGGAAAACCTTTCTCTTATTGAAGACAACATCATAGGCTTTGTCCTCCACCATCATGATTGATATCAAGTTTTTCTCCAGTCTAGGCACATACTTCACATCAGTCAGGGTGATAGAAGCTCCATCCTCCCTCTGAAAAGTAATTGTACCTTCACCTAAAACATGGTATTTCATCGTCACCTATCTCTATGATTATCTTGAGGTTTTTCTCCTCCATGGTCCTAAACAAACTCTTATTGCCGGTCATGTGGAATGAGGCTCCACTATCAAGAAACCAACCATAACCCATCATCAATGAAACTATGCATGTGATGAGGGTAAATTCAAATTTGAACTGAGACGCCAATGCCTCAACTTCAGATCTTTCTGAGGATCCCTTCTTGGATTTCTTCAATGGACAGTTAGTTGCATAATGGCCCACCTCATGAAAATTAAAGCATCACACTTTAGATTTGTCAGTGTTCTTCCCACCATGAGAATAACTTGATTTGGAATGAGAATCCTTCTCCTTCCCTTTCTTTGCCTTACTAGCTAAGGCTAGGTTTCTACATCATGCTTGGATGAAGGACCATCTCTAGTGCTCCTCTTGATATCCTGCTACATGAGATTCGATCACAATCGTTCCCAATCCGACAGTTTCTCTCTTCTATTCACTTAGTCCTGGTAGAAATTCCAGCTGTTAGGAAGACTGAGGAGGGTAAGACCCACCATATCATCATCGGTAGTCATGATTCCTACAATTCCAAACTCATCTCTGCAGGTGGTGAGTTTGTTTAGATATGTAGAGATTGTTTCACCCTTTTCACACTTGATTTTCTGAAGCTTGTCCTTTAGCGTTAGCTTCCTCTGGTCGCTGTTCTAATATAGGTCCTTCAATTTCTTCCATGCTTAAAATGGAGTTTCCTACCCATGGAGACTTGAGACAATATGTTCTCGAACTCCCTCTAGAAGAATCCTCCTCGTTCTCGCCACACATTTCTTCCATTCTGCCAATTCTTGGGCATTAGCTACTACTAGCTTGGGGACTTCTTGATCAATGAAGTCCTTGAAATTGTTGTCTTCTAATACCACCTCCATGCGATCCTTCCATGCTATGTAATTCAAGCTTCCATCCAAGGCATACTCGAGTCTTAATCCATTAAACTCAATTGGTGAACTTTGAGATGTGATAAGAAATTGATTTTGTACCTACAATCAAGAACTTCAAACTTCAGACTTCTCCCTTCTTTGTATATTGTTCTACACTTTCATCACCTTTGCTCTATACCATGTTGAAATTTCACCCTAGATCACCTAATAATGCAATATACTAAAGCAAAATACTTGATCTACTTCTAGTATCAAACTTTTGTGGAAGCTTAATCAATTTGAGCAAAGATCAATTAGAACACATGTAACAGAGAAGAAGAAATCATACACATGAAACATAGAAGAATACTTTGGGGAAAGCCTCAGCTAAAAACCCTGCTATCTGTATTATCATACAAGTGGAAATATCTTAGGATTACACAAAAATTTAGCTCACAAGCTATCCAACTCTCAATACAATCCCTCACTGCTAATCATGGACAGAATAGACAATACATATGCCTTCCTTCAGTCCTCCAAACCTCCCATTTCCTTCTTACATCGTAGATTAAACTAATTATGCAATGTACAAAAGCAAAATACTTAACCTACTTCTACAATCAAACTTGTGGAAGCTTAATCGATTTTGAGCAAGATCAAATAGAACACATATAACAGAGAAGAAGATTCAATCACACACGAAACTTAGAAGAATACTTTGGGGAAAGCCTTAGCTAAAAACCCTGCTATATGTATTATCATACAAGTGGAAATATCTCAGGATTACACAAAGCTTTAGCTCACAAGCTATCTAGCTCTTAGTACAATCCCTCACTGCTGCTCATAGACAAAATAGACAACACGTATGCCCTACTTCAGTCCTCCAAGCCTCCTATTTCCTTGCACAGTTTCTCTTGGGTCCTCTAGCTGCAACCTGTGTGATTCTCACCTCACACACAACACTGACCTTTGAAATAATTGTGCAATCCTGAAGGATTTAATTCCTTCTGCATGGATAGTTTCCTCTATAGGAAAAAATCCTCCAACTAATAGTACAATGTCCCGGTCTTTAATCTCAATTGGGTCTTTGTCTGAACTGACATGCATTGGTTATTTATGAGAGAATCTGCAGAACACTAGTTGCATGCATGCATGCATTAACTGACTAAACTCACAATTAGTTCCTTCAATTGTTTGGAACTAATTTATCTAGACTTAACTCAGTTAACTAAGCTAACTAATTACAACTCAAATACAACTCATCCTTATCTCCTTAATTAAGGGATAAGTTCTTCAATCAAAGAGATAATTGTTGCATGTCTTCACATAGAGTTCATGTTTGATTTTCTCCAACTAAGTAACTCAGGATGAATTATTTAATTATTTTTCAAATAGCTAGTGAGACTAAATTTAAATTTTAATTCAGGGACTAATTAAAATTGGAATCTATCCTGAAATACTATTTATAGAAATGCTATTTTTAGCATTTCTATTTTTTGCTATTTCCAACAGAGTTGGAGTATATCCTGAAATGTTATTTATAGCAATGCTATTTTTAGCATTTCTTGTTGCCATTTTCAACATTTTCTTGTGCGAGTGTTGTTTGATTGATTTCCTTGAACACTTGTTGCCATTTATATGCATACTAGCTTGTACTAGCATCGTTTCAGCTTTCATTAGCATCTCACTGATGTCGCATGCATGAAATTGTCTTGCACAAACAATCATTGATTCGGTGACTCACTTCACCCACATGCATGTTGTTTCGTTCTCAGAATCTTTCGTTCATTGTTTGCATGTGCAATCATTTACTCCTGTGTACACCCAGTATTGCCATGCATTCACCTTCACATTTTCTTTTAGTTGCCCATTGGTGGGTCTGGGTAGCCTTGGCTCAGACTCTTCCTCACCAAGACAATATTGTACAATCCTAAGAGGGAAGGCTTTGTCTTCCTCTTAGGAAATGTGCATTTCTACCTGAGATTTGTCCTCTTGTCTTGCATTGTGTAATTCTAAGGGATAGTGGTTGTTGGCCTAGGAAATTGCGCAATGTAGTCACTGGGCCTAGAACCATTGCCAGTTGAAATTGCATATTACACAATTCCAACAGCCAGTAGGCCTGCCTAAACTATCTTTTCTGTAGTTCTGGCAGCCAATCAGTTAGCCTCGCAGAAGAAATTACGCAATCCTTGCCAGGCAATCCCCAGGTATGTTGCATGTATTTCCTCAAGTTCGATTTGGTTATTGTTGATAGATTTAATGCAATGCATGTTCCTTTGTCTCCAGATCTAGTAGGTTTTCATCTGCCTTCTAGCAGTTCAAGGCCAATGGCCTCCAAGAGAGTAGGATCAAAGGACACTAACGGAAGTGAAACTAGATTAGCAGTTGAGTAAGTGTTTATAAGTCTATCGATCTATGAATATACCAAATTGATTGTAGACAAGGACATCAACCTAAAATGGCAAGAGGTCAATGATGCATTTGCAGGCACATTTGGGGAAAACCTCGAAGAATGGCAAGTCTATGTTAACGTCCACAAGTTCAGCTTGTAGTAGATTTCATGCGAGCATCCCATGCTCCCATGCATGAACATGATAAATTGGATCATATCGCACACTAATCCCGAGATGATGACATTGAGCAGTGTCAGCGGGATGGAGATTTCTACCTTCAAGGAACAGGATTATGATGAGATGTATCAGTCAGATCCTGTGACCATCATGGAGAGTCCCTTCAACGTACCCAACAGTAATGCCAACTCTAGAGACATTTTGGAAAACAGGGTAAAGGAGTCGACTAAATTCAGGATGATAGCCAATCAGAACTACAAGAGGAAGATACTGTGAAAGACATATCAATAGTTTGTCATCTTTCCATGTCAACTGTATGTCCAACAAAGCATTGAAACCTTCCCACAGAGTTGGGTGATCGTGTTGGATCAACTCGCTAGAGAAGGGAAAGCATGTAACTGGTCTAGGATGTTGGCTCGCCAGTTGAAGGAATAGGTAACAAGGGCTCGATAGCCACATAAAGGTATGGAAGCAGAGATCTAGATGTCCCCCTACATCTTGGATGCAATCTGTGTCTCACAGGAGTTCCTGGGCTTGAAGTGGGCATGGAAATTGACGGAGGCTATTGTGAAGACTTATTCTAAGAGGATGTCTAAATGCAACTTCAAAGGAGTTTTCACATGGTTGTTTGATCATTTTGTCACCCCATTTTACAAGATGATATTTTAACATGATGCACCCTACATGTTAAAGGAAGAAATGGAGGCATTGATTGACATAGCTGATTGGTATGCCTCACCATTTGGCACCTTCATACGGATGTGCAATGCGGAGAAGCCTCTACATTTTCTACCAAAGTTTTCTTTGGAAATACTCGTCATGCAAGAGGTAGTGTATCACATCATGATAGGATTGACAACTAGGTTGCACCGAGAAAAGAAGGCAACTTGGCTCGCTCTTCCATTGCGTATCAGGTTACACGAAATACAGACTTTCAAGCATGTGGATGTTGAAGCAAATCAGATGAAGAAGTATCCATTCGACCTCTAAAGTTACAATCTGTATGACCTGCATTGTCTTGTGAAATATCACTGCATGAGAGTAGATTTCAACTGGATCCATAGGGCATGACATGGGGCAGAGGAGGAACCATGGAGATATTGTTACAACTCCTCTAGATGCAATGAACTAGTTGGCACCACTGTGGAATGGATAGCAAAGTAGCGTGAAGCAACATCTTAGAGAGCACTAGAAGCAGCAGTAGCAATAGAGGTAAACATACCACCACACGACAAGGGCAAGAGGAAGATTGTCGACTGCATTGAGGAAGAGAAAAGTTGGAAGTTCCAAGTAGATCCACTTTTGGAAAAAGAAGCTATGGCTATAGAGGCAAAGAGCCCAGAGAGAAATGGAGAATGGAGGAAACAGGGAAGGAGTTGCATGAGTTGAAGGACCAACTCCAGAAGGAATAGGAACTGCACAGACAGGAGAAGGAATCACATCAAGAATAGGTACAACAGGGGGGCACAAATTGTGTAGGTTGATGAAATAATGCCCGTACAGGTAGTGGACTCATTAGGACAACTGGCATCAGGCAAACAATGTCAATAATCATAGGAGCAAGACTTCGCTCAAGAGAAATTGCGAGCACTTGAAAAAATGGATACACATATGGAGTGAAAGGAGTCAAAGAAAGACATTGACCTCATGCCTTGCCACCAATAGGTCGACCCACTAGCTTTAGTGCACCTAGAAGACGAGCAAGTCCCAAGCGACTAAGGAGACACTAATATCCTTAGAGATCACCTGGAAGCAGAGATACACAACATCTCATTCGATGAGCCTCAACACAGAGTTGTGAAATCTCGTAGAGTATCAACTCTAGAAGGTCATACATCTCCTGCATAGTTTGAGGAATGAGTGATGATGTCTGACGTGCGAAAACATCCAGTAGCATTGGTTGATGCCACCAGAGCATATATTGAAGCCACTATCTCGAGCGTTCGCTTCTTGATAGCTGAGAACGAGTGAATGGCTAAGGAGCTATAGATGGCCAAGAAGGGAGGAGAGTTGGTTACAACATTTGCCCGAGTAGAATTGAAGGGAATAATGGATGAGGTATTTTCCCTTGACACAATTATGTAGTCGTTGTATTCCAAGTTTGGTAATGTGCATAAGGCATATGCTCATCTCAATGGATGGCAGTAGTGAAGTGCTAGAAGAGCACGTATCTTCTCAAATGTGCATGCTACTATTCATCACATGAAAACATGGATGATGAGATACAAGGGAGCCACTCTTCAGTTGCCTAAGATGATGAATCCCAGAGAGGTTGAACTGAAGGAATGTATCCGGAGTCAAACCTGGAACTATCAAGAGATCTCGTAGCTCATCAATAGTCTACATGCTTCCTATGCACATGTATTCAAGAGTATGGATGTTGTGGTGTGAGCACATGCGATCCCATCTATTGGGAATTCCACCCAGGCGAAGACGAAGGCACAAGCCCTACTGGAGCTTGACTCATAATTTAACAAGTTGATGCACATAGCCATGAACCTAGACATGTCAATTAGTGCAAACACCATGCACACATATGTTTTTGATATGGCTATGCTGAAGACAATGATGTGCATGCTATTAGATGAGCTGGACAAAGGATCCCAAGCAGTGTACCCAGATGCTATGCAGGTAAGAGTCGGGTTCCAGAAATATGTCACCTTGGAGTACACAGACACCATCATGGACTACCGATCTTGGCATCAATTCGCTGCTCGCGAACATCACGAGGATGTCAAAGAGTTGGTATTCCCATGGTTATCTGAGTCATAGTAATGTCTTGCATGGCTTGCTCAAGCCATTTTGTCTCACATGGTTACATGTGCATTGTAATGTAATGTCTTGTCAAGTGTAAGTTCAAGTGTCGATAGTTGGATGTAATAGTGATAGAGTAGATGAAGAATCATGAGGGTAGATGAACTATCACAAAGTGAAATGTCAAGGGCCACCCCACCCTTTGCTATAAATAGTCCCTCATAACTCATTGTAAAGGATTTTGGTCAACCAATCTTCGATAGGAGTATCTTACAGAAAGTTTGGACAACATTGTAATGTGCCTTGGCTTCTCCACTACGCAGAGCTAGTATATCTCTTTGGAGGAGTAGGCAGTTGTGGTTTTAACATTCCACTATAGGAACTAGAGGTTGGACATGGATGTATTGTATGAATGGAACTTAGACTTCTTAATATAAGAGAGCCAAAACATTTCATGCATATGTTGTATTGTATTCCATTTATCTTGTTTACTCTAAATGACATATTTATTTGTTTTCTTACGCATGCATGTATGGACTATTGTGTATAAGTATGTATGAATCTTGTTGAAATGTGATGCTGGTGTAACCATCACTTTGGATTCCTCACTAAATTTCTTTCCATCTTGTAATGCATCTTTGCTTGTGTGTTCCCTTCCAAGCCGCGTACTATTATAGGTTTCCAAGGGGCACAGTCACCCCACTCTCTTTGTGTTAGATCCATTCATGCATCTTCCTTGTCTTACTACAATTGTCACAACCTTACTACCAATAGAGGCATCTTACTTGCCTCTATGTGAAATCGTGGTCAAGGCATTATCGTATGACCAATTGTTGGGACTCCTACATCAAACGGTCTTAGGTCTAATTGGTAATTTTTACCAAGGAGATCCCTCGAAATGTTGGCGTTTCCAACACCATCAACAGGTCCAAACCCTTCATGGTTCGAGAACTAACGTGGACCTCCTCCTCCTTCTGGACAATTCTCCCAACCTATGCCACAACAATAACTACAACTGGCTTCTAATGTGTTGAGTAGTAATCCTCCTCTTCATTCACAACTTCTTGTTTAATCCAATTCAAATATAAATAATAGAGGATCTCAACAGGTTGAGAAACTCAACCTCCCTACATATGGTATTTCCATATAGTTGGCAATCATTTTCCCTCAAATTTGTCAATGATGAGGATATTAGTCTTATGGATAGTCATGCACTGAAGAAGAGATCATCCACACTATGAAAGAGATGGCCAAGGACAAGAGTTTGGGGCCAGATGGTTGTCCTGTGGAACTAGTTATTTCATTTTTCAACCTCATTGGCCCAGATCTCATCAAAATGGTGGAAGCATCTCATTTTTTTGGTCTTATATGAGGTGTTGTTAATTCTACGTTTTTGACTCTTATCCCATAAAATAATTGTACTCATATTTCTATAATTCTACACCTATTTCGCTATGTAATTATGTTTATAAAATCATCTCTAAATTGATAACAAAATCAAAAATATTTTTTCTACACATTTCTATCTGAAGAAATTTGGCTTTCTTTCTGACAGGAGAACTCAAGATGCGATGGCTATTGTCCAAGAAAGTATTCACTCTAAAAAGAACTGCAAATCAAAGGCCTCCCTTATGAAAATTGTTCTATTGAAAGCCTATGACCACATGGATTGGGATTTCCTCCACTTCATCCTCCACAAGATCGGTTTTCCTCATAGACATGTAAAGTGGATCATGGCTTGTCTAACTTCTGCCACAGTGGTGATCTTAATTAATGGATTCCTTAAAGATTTTTTCAAAATCATGAGGGATATAAGATAGGGGTGTGCACTTCCCCCCTCCTATTCATTCTGGTCATGGATTTTCTCAACAGGTAGAATAGAGAAGAAAAAGGTACAAGGCTATTTTTCGATGCAGGGTATTGACTAATTATTCAACCACCCATCTCCTCTTTGCTGACAATGTATTATGTTTTGGGGTTGCAGAGACTTTATAATGGGAAACTTACCACCAAGTATTATCTTCATTTGGGAGGGTCTTGGGCCTTATTATTAACCAACACAAGTCATAAATTATTTCAGATAAGAATAATTCAGCCTCTATATCTAAAATTGCAACCCTCTTTGACATTAAATCTTTTTTTTTGTCCTTTTCTTTTAAGTATTTGGGTTTCTTTCTCAAGCCATGTAATTACCGAATACTATATTGGGATTGGTTTATCTACAAAGTCAAAAGTAAACTATCCAAGCAGGACTACAAATGGATTTCCCTTGGTTGTAGAGAGATAATGATCAAAGCAGTGCTTAAGGGGATTTCTCTCTTTTGGATGCATTTGTTTCTTATCCCCTCAACAGCCATAAAAATGAATTGGTGTCATTATTGCAAGCTTCCTCTGGTTTGGCTTTAGTAATGATAGAAACAATCACCATTATAGACTTGAATCTCTTACTCAGCCCATTAAGATCAGTGCATGCAACATAAGAGCGCTTGAACTTAGCCCTTCTATCTAGGAACCTTTGGAGGGATTTTAACTCTTCTCGGATTTGGAAGGATAATTTTCATGGGAAATAACTTAGGCTCTGTAGTTTGGAAGAATGGGTTGAAGCAGGGGCTCCAGAAAATAGCAATCTATTAATATTATAATTATATATATTATATATATATATGTATATATATATTATATATATATATATGTATATATATGTATGTATATTTGGAGGACTATGATGTCGACTAAATCCTAGATATGTGAAAACTTGCATTGGAAAGTTAGATATTATAGGAAAATCCACATTGGATGGATGTTATTAAGAGATTCTCTAGGGACCATTTCCTCTCTCCACAAATCATAAACTATTTACACCAAATGAGTATTTGTAACCTACCAGATTTGTAGAAATTTGAACATTATGGTCCTCTTGAACAATCATGGCCTCATTCATGGGACATAGGCCTCCCTAGTGATATGGAGCTCAAATGGGAATCTCATAAACATAAATTAGATTATGCATGGATTTGTGTCAGCAATAGGGATGGCTCACTTGCTTGGGGTGGTAGGAATGTGAATGGAAATGTTGTAGTTAAAGCATTTTATCTATATATCTCTAGCTCATCCATGACATCCCCTTCTGAGGAATGAACAATTTCAATGTAGAAATGTGAAGCTCCTCTGAAACTCAAATGCTTCTCTTTGCTGGCCCTTTTTAACCACATTCCACTTATGATAATTTGACGAAAAGGGGATATTTTGGACTCGGTTGATACCGTTTGTGTAGGATTTCTATTGAAGATTGCATCAATTTATTTCTGGGTTTCTCTTTTACCAAAGAGGTTTGGAGGCAAGTTGCTAATATATTGGGGATTACTTTGGATTTGAATTGGCACTGTATCTTTTCTTTTCTCATATATTAGACAATCAAGCACAAATCTTACAAGCCGTTGTATGTTCTATGGGGAATATGGATCTCTAAGAATGTTGTTGTATTTGAGGACTGAGTCCCTATGACACTGCCACTTGTCTTAATATTATTGACCATTTTTCAAATATTGGCCCATGGCAGCCTCACCTCTCTAGGTGCTCCACATCCATCAAAGATCTCAAAGATTTTTTCCCTCTAGGTTTTTCTCTTGGCACCTCAAATTATGGCAGGGTTTTTGGCGCTTATCAAACTTAACCCTGAACATGAATATTGTTTTTATTGGCATGGGAGGAGGGGACAAATTTTAGCGTTGAGATTGCAGAACTTTAGGGGCTCCTAAAATGTGTGAAATGGTTAGCAATTGAATCCATTAAGATCGGTGGGGATTCAAAATTGATCATTGATTGGGTGTTGGGACAAAGCTCCCTCCTAGTCCCCTCCTACATCACTAGATGAACCACATCATGCTTATTATTCCTTCTTTCAGAGACATCTCGTTTTTTCATGTGTTTAGTGAACAAAATAGGGAGGTGGATGTTGTGTCTAAAAGTGGACTCCTCTATTTTGGCAAGATGTTTTTCGAGAATTTGTTGCATGGCTCTATCTAGGGTTACTTCGTTTTTTTATTCAGAGGATTTTTTTGAGTTTCTGCCTATTGCAATTGGAGGCTCTATTTTGGTCCGAACTAAAATCAGAGATACATTTTCTGAATTGTAAGTTTCGCTAATTATCTAGAAATGTATAATTTTTATTAACCTTTTGAAAACGTCTTCTTTATCAAAAAGACATATATTCTCCTCTTACTATGTCAAACACTTACTAATAAAAAATATTATATTTTTATATTGAAAATTAAATTAGGCTTATAAAAATTTATCAGTCAAATTATAAATTTATAATAAATTTATAAAAAAAACAAAAACAACATCACCAACTTTATAAAAAACCAATTCCAATATTGTGTGCACATTAAAAATCCAATGGCAAGGTCTATCATTGGGTATACTCAACCAGATACAGTTGAACTAGAGAGTAGGCAGGAAGAAGAACAGGGATATAAACGCAATATTAGAGATGTGGACACTCCGGGGAGCAAAATATTAATGAAAGTATATGTCTTAATAAACAAAGACTGCTCTATTAGGACAAGACGGGATATTAAGAATATAAAGATCTGCGTATTAGAGTCATACAAAGTATACGTTTCAATATACACTGATACAGTTAAAGATTTGTACATTACAGGCTTACAAGGTATTAATGAATATAAATGTGCGTATTACAGTCATACAAAGTATAAGTTTCAATATACACTGATACAATTAAAGATTTGTACGTTACAGGTTTACAAGGCACTAAAATAATCTAGTTGAAGTCCACTTGAAATTATGTGACATTTACAATTTTAATTTTAATTGGTATGGTATTTTGTTGGTAATTTTGATTCCAATAAAATCTTTATGGTTAATTATTTATCAGGTTAATTTAGGTAATTTTTTTAATAGAAAAAAAATTATTATGAAATAATTTCGAAAAGTTTTCAAGTAGTTTGGTCAAACTCATTAACTTTAATGTATTATGAAGATGAGCAATAGATCGTAGCCTTTAGTTTGATGAGTTAGACATAAAAGGACCTTATAAATAATAATAAAAAATTGAAACACTTTGTAAATAAGAATTTAGGATGATTTTAACATTTCAAGTAATATTAATATGCTGGCATGGATTTGAAGTAATTCAAAATCTTGTGACAACAAAGAATAATAGATCTTTCCGACAAATAGGCTAACACCTAAAAAGAAGAAAACCATAGATTAAAGTGTGAATGTATCTAAAGCATCATTTCCTTGGTAACCAAACATTTTCAATTTCTCTATCCAACCACAAAATAGATTTGTAAAAACAAATATTTCACCTACATGAACAAGAAAAGTCTGTTAATGTTTTTGCCTGGAGAGGCTCATTCAATAGCCCAGTATGAGAGGATGTGTAAGTTTGTGTGATACATCTTCTTCTTTAGAAAAAAATATGTTTAAATCTTATAGTTTTTAAAAATATTTCAACAATAGATTTAAATAAACTATTTGAAAATATATGTCAACTATTTGAAGATTTAATTAAGCTTTTATGGTTAGAATTTTTATTTGTTCATATATATACTCTATTTAGTATTCAAAAATGCAATTTAAATAATGAAAAATAACGCATTAAAGATTTAATTAAGTTTTTATGTTTAGAATTTTTATTTGTTCATATATATACTCTATATAGCATTCAAAAATGCAATTTAAACAATGAAAAATAACACATTATATTTTGCACGTAAAGAAATTTGATCCCTCTAGGCTTATGTTAGATCCATACTTAAGATGGATCTATGTTGGTATATAGAACATTAATGACCCATGGGTAGGGACATGTCATATGAGTTTCAACCTGTAAGATTCACACTTCAATTTTCAAGCTTTATGCTTAAGTGTGTACAATATTGGATGGCATGGTGTGATTGAAAATAGAGACTAGCTTTTTCTAGTAAACTTAAAGATCAGTTATGGGTGAGTTTATGCTTATCTTGAAGTCTCATCTTAAAGTTTTAGTATTGTGGGTGCTTCATATTGCAATACTCTACTGATTTTAAAATGGTCAGCACGTCATAGTTGAATAAAGAAAATACTAGTAAATATTTGTCAAATTTAACCTTTCTAGAGATTTAATTTTCACTGAATAATTCACAATAATTTTAGAAATATTTACATATCAAAAACTTGAGATTTTTAAAAATATATATGCATTTTTCCCTTTAATTTAATTAATTATTTAAAATAAAATGTTATAAACAAGATT
This sequence comes from Pinus taeda, assembly GCA_000404065.3. NCBI lineage: Eukaryota > Viridiplantae > Streptophyta > Pinopsida > Pinales > Pinaceae > Pinus > Pinus taeda. The sequence goes on along the minus strand of APFE030001424.1, from coordinate 69,505 downwards.
GATATATACTTATATTATGATTTTTTGATCATGTTGTGCTAGTAAGCAATCATATTTGTCTATAATATTATAACAAATTCAATTTAACAGATTAAACATCTCATGAAAAAATCGATTTTTATAAATTACATTTTATATATATATATAGATATAAATATAATTAAGAAAGTTTATTTAAATATAATTTCTATATTATAAATTAAATGAAATGTTTTGACCTATATCAAATTTATCATGATTAAATAAATATAAAACCAGAAAAACAATTATCTAACGCCAATTTACCACCTTCCAAATAAAAACTTTTAATATTCAAAACATCATTGCTTTCTAATCCTTCAGCTTATATTTTTGTGTCTTTATCTTATCCTATCTTGTAAATGGACATGCACGTGCGCAATCTTAACGAACAATAACGTTGCAATGTATGAAAATGCATAGGTATAACCATATGCATGTAGTATATCTAACCAGACAAACTAAAATACCTTTTTTGGGTGTGTAGAGTGTGTCCGGATTTTCCGATTAGCGAAATTAAATGGAACATTTCAATCTCGGGTTATCATTAAAGTGTTTGGTGATATTTTTAAATAATAAAGCTTAAAATTTAATTTTTCTTTTAATTTGATTTTTTTTATGTAGAATGATATATAAAAACATTTCATAAAACTTAAATTTTAATTATTTTATCTAAAAATATTTTATGAAATTAAATTTATTAGAAACACCAATACATCATGGTTTTTCAAAAATATCAATATTTTTAAAATGGTTTTCCATGTTGATCCTAACCGATTAAAAAAAAAACATAAAAACATTAAACTTATGATAAGTAATTTTTACTAATTATTTACTCATAATTTACTAAGTATTTACTCACCAATGGATAAATTGGATGCAATGACCCCGTGTTACAGGCTGGCTAGGTGGTAATAGAATTTTAATAGATTCACAAAAAAGGAATGACATTGTTAACAATTTATTTTAGAGTAAAAAATTTCATTTTTATTTTTCATTTTCCAGTTTATTCTAAAGAATGAAAATAGTTGATTAAGTATCCTCTCCTTTCTCTTCGTTGTTAGACTTTTTAAATTTTATCAAGTAAAGCAATTTTGTATGACAACTTTTCTGTGGATTACAGAATCCACAAATTCTTTATATTGAATGTGTACTATTTTTATATGTGTTAGATGTCTGAATTTGCAATTTATATAAATTCAGGAACCATATAGAAACGGGGATAAAAATTTTAAAATAAATGTGTCTATGCATTATAATTGAATTTACTTTACTTCATGTATATTGAGTCATAGAATTTACAATTCGATAATACAACTAACAATTTAGAAATGAAGAAGATACAAATTCCAAATAAATATAAAAGAGCAGGAACGCTGAGTTTGGCCTTTATGTTGTCAAGTATTTTAACCTGTATGAGAAAAAAGAAAATGAATTTCCAAAACATTGTAAAGAATGCAATTACACATTAAGTTTGAGCTATAGTCATTGTAACATGTTAAGTGCTCAGGTACAATCCAAAAATTTGATGTTTCTGTTGAGATACAAATTTATTATCAAAACATATTTGATGTTTCTATTGAGATACAAATTTATTATCAAACAACTGATTATTGGAAAACCAACGGTCTTTTAAATCAAGAAATTGAAAATGAAGTGGGCTTTAATAAGTGGTTTATATTGAAATCCGAAAAAATTTAAGAATTTTAAATTTTTGTTAGGGAAACCAGATTTGATTTAAGAAAATATTTAGTTAAACCTATTCTTGAATAACAAATTTAATTTAAAAATTATTTATTTTACTGACACCTATTAAGATATCACTCCACGTGTTTACATAAAAAAATACTTATCACACCGTTTACTTATGTAACATTTTATCGTCGGTTTCATGCCTATATCGGTACATTCTTTTTCATGAATATAATACAAATATATAGCTCTTTTTTCATGCTGAAAAACATTTTCCCGTCGGTTTAATGTCAGACATCACTCTGGCAATGCCGCTAACAGGCCACAGTGCTCACTACTGCCGGCCCTACCCATATCTCTTCGGCTGCCATCACAGTGAGAGAACATTTTTTTTACAGACTATTTTTAAGTTATGAATTTTATTATTTAAAATTTAATGTAAATTATTATTATTTATAATGGTCTAGAATTATATGAGTTGCAAAATACTATAAGGTAATAAGAAGGGGAGGGCTAGAATTAAATGAATTGCAAAATATCATAAGGTAATAAGAAGGGGAGGGTTCGAATTATATGAATTGCAAAATACTATAACGTAATAAGAAGGGGAGGGTTACTTTATGGTCTAGTGAAGACATAATAAAAAAATCATAAGAAGATATCCCATACAAAACATTCCATGTAATAAAAAACATCAACTTATAGAAGCAAACTAGTATACTAATGAATAATGTAAATTCAAGATAGTGCTAGTTAATATAAATTGAATATAATTTGACGGCAAACCTTATTTCCTATATTATAGGATATTTAATATACCAATAACTGTTTCTGGCATCTGACAATTTCTCCGTGAGCGCATCCATCTTGACGTCTTTTCCGCTCTCCGGCGAGATATATCTCTGTTTCTTTGCACTCTCCGGCGAAGTATATCTCCGTTTCTGGACCGTGAAAACATACGCATTATGTTGCTATCTACCATATGACCATCGCGTAGTCATCGGCAAATTTATTTCCGGCTTTCCTTTGATATTGAAATTATAGTAATCGCAATAATTTTAATTTCAACTAACAACATTAATATAAAACTATCGCCACGAGTATAACCGGCCACACTGAAGATAAGTCTATATTAATATAAAACTATCGCCACGAGTATAACCGGTTAATCAAACTTTTTAATAAAAAATCTCTTTTTAGAGAGTAATACTTGGTTTACACGTCAAGATATTTCATCTTTTTTCATACTTGATATATCTATGGTTACAATGGATTTATATTCATTCTTTCTCTACACAAAATTGCATGTTTAAATGCATAAAGGTATTCAATGATTTAGAAATCTTTTAGGCATTTCAATTTTGTAAGTTACACAGTTATATTTTCAATTTCAAGGCTCAATTAGATTTTAAATAAAATCAACTAAAAAATATTAAAAGCCAAAATGTAAAATAGTGAAACCACTTAAAATAGATGACATTATTTATATTAAAATATTTTTTGTAATTAATATATTTTCAAATACATATAAAAGTTATTGAATTATTTTACTTTGAACACATTCAATTACTTTATTTCTTTGGGTATTGGAATATTTTGTTATGGTTAATATCTTTTTTTTCATGTTCCTTTTCTATATATACATATATGCAAAATTAATATTAAAATAAATTAACTAATTTGCATATTCAAATAGTTTATTCAAATTTTATATTGAAATATCACATACATATCTTAAAATTGATATTAAAATGATTTATTCAAGTTTTATATTGAAATTTTTGTAAGAGGTATAAGAATTATACATATTCCTCACATTTAAAAGGGAAAATATAAGATTTTACTTTTTTATTTTCTTAACTTTTAATTACTTTATTTCTTTTTAAAATGTATATAAAACTATGATTGTTCACGTGAATATCAAAATATTTTATTTATGACTAAGAGTGAGAGTGAAACATTTTTACCACATTCGCTAAGTGGAATTAGGATTATTGATGTTTTATAATGATTTTCATTAAAATTAACCAATTATGTATATTCATTTTTGTTTTTAATTATAACTGACATTGTTTTTTTATTTAGAGAATATTTTACATTTATTTTTAAAAGGCACATGTGTCAACTCTATGTTAATCACTCTTTTAATTGAATTATATAATATATACATAGTTGACACACAATCACATTATTTTTGTAAGTAAAATTTCATTAGAATACTAAGAATTTACATAGAGTACATATATATCGATATCAATTTTTCTATGGACAATGTCTAAATTGAGCATATAAAAACAAAAGAAAATGCATATCTAATTTAGGACTAGCATTGTGCATGTCTTGGGGGTGACCATCTGCCCATAGATGGGAAACTAGATGACTTTCATAAATGTCATGAAATTAGTTTATAAATGTAGAAAACACAACTAATATGCAAATGAGTAACAAAAAATGATTTTCTTGATTCTTGGTAGTAGTCAAAGCCGTGCCAAGAGTTAATTGAAGGTATCGTCATGACCTTCCTTCAACCATGATGGTATTTCCCACCTGATACGCACCATGTCAATGCTAATGTCTACATCCTATTGCAGTTTCTCTTTTGTATGCTTGTCTTTCAGTGTTTTCCTATCACTGGTGGCCTATTCCTTCACATTATTTCTTAATGGCCCTTATTTTGAAAAAGTCTTCTCCATCTTGAAAATTGGCCTTGACTTCTCAGTATTGGGTTGTTTTTCACCTTGAGAAATCAAGTCTGAGAACTCAAAGAAGAAGAGTTTGAGCCATCTGAGGAGTTAGAGAGTGCTAGAGGCAGGTGTGGTGGAGGGAGCTGAATTCCTAGAGCACTAGCCAAAACACGCAAAGTCGTTGTAGCTTGGATGAGATGAAAGTCTAGATCAATTATTTGAACTTCCAACACAAACATAGTCTCTTCCTAGTCTCGCATGTGTCATTTGAGTAGGCTACTCAACGCCCACTAACAGTCCCTAGTATTTCTTATCTCCCTCACTGAGAGTGCCATAATCAATCTTCTAATGTGCTACATAAGATCCTCATAACACCATTCTACTCCTAGAGTATGCCATGGAAGAGGAGGCTGACAACTTCTTCCCCTCCCTCCTCTCCTAGGACAATCATTCTCATGGACCATGGTTGTTAGCTTGTGTTGTCATGAGTTTTCCCTTCCAACGTTGGCATCCTCCTCGTCATTCTCAACAATATTAATCGAATATTGAACAAGCAAGTACTTATAGAGATAGTATTTAACATCTCGATTCAACATTAAATGCCAATAGACTTTTATCCAACCCAAACATCTCATGCAATGAATGAGATCTGTGGTGATAGTAGGAAGAGTTTGTTTCCATTATTTAATAATTGATGCACTCTATCTAGCTATCATGAAGGCCTTAAATACCTTTGGTAATCGATTATACACTCAGGTCTAGGGTTCTGAGATCTCTATTTTCCATGTATAAGCACTGAGAGGTGCATGCTGCAATATGAGGGCAATTAAGGTTCCTGTGATCACATGGAGCTTGCTCCTCTATCCCTTTATTCTCTATAAATTCCATTAAATAAATTTCCTTTCATATGAAATGTGAGAAAAGTATTGCCTCTTAATGAGAAATAATTTGAGTTAGTTATTGCATGCTTTGATCCAAACGCCATTTGGAGGAGCACTTCATGGGGGGAGATCTTGAATGGATCTTCTTCGTTTCTTGAATAATCAGCTAAGAGTCACCTTCACTAATTACAGATGTCACATGCATGCTTTAGGAAGAGGATTGTGTATAGAAATAGTAGGCCAACCCTATATTAAATGTAAAGGTTGTGCAGAAATGACAGGTCGCCAACCATCATTATTTGGATTAATCGAAGGGGCAAACATATGTGGAGGCACAAGAATGCCCATAGTGGGTGGTTGTGTAGATGGAGGTTGTTGTGGTTGAGGCTACACCACAGGTTAAGGCTGAGGCTGTCCCAATAGGTTCATCACACTTGTACATGAAAACTGCCTTAATTCTTGAGAATCAACATCAAAATAAATATAGACTCTTGGTTTCCTTTTCACTCTCACACCTAGATGTTGGCTTTTATTAAATCCTCCTGATGGTGGTAACAAAGGATCGATTAAAATCATCTTGAATCTCAATGTAAGGAACAAATCACTTATCGAAAATAAGCATATCCAAAAAGATATGCTCGGACTAAATTTATTTAATCGAAGAACATGACTAATAATTAGTGGATATGATATATGAAGACTAGCAAGAATCAATTCCAAATTAATATAAAAGAGAGCACAAGTGGAAGTAACGAGGCTAGACTAGACAGTCAAAGAAAGTTCACTGAAAAGAACACATACACACACACACATGCACACAGATATATATCCTTTAGAAAGTAAAAATGATCACCAAAAAGACTTTGACCCATAGTATAAATGATTGTATGGAATAGGGTATTGTAGCATAGATTTTGAGATGTATCATTGTATGAATGAGAAATTACATTTTTGCAGAGATAACTCCTGGAAGTTGTGCATTAGTGAAATGGATGAACTTAAGAAAATTTGGCCGAAATATTGTGCACAACCTTTGTGTGGGTTTTTTTCCCAAAGTCCTAAGACCTTAAGATTTCTCACATGTGGTAGTATACATTAGTTATGGTTTGATTAGGGTTTTAATAAAATTTTGTAATAGTGAGAGTGACCATGCTCTTTAACTAGTGTCACAGGGTAATAATACATGAATAGGTTCAATTTTTGATGAAATCAAAATGGTTTGAAGAGACATTGATTGTGTAATTGAAATCTCTAAATAGATTCCACATGGAAGATAACAGTAACAATTGTGGGATTTTAATTTATTAAGTGACTATCCAAATAGAACATGCCAAGTTTATTATGGAAACCATGACCAACCATGATTAGGTCAATTTTTTATGCTAAATGTTGTGAACTATAATGCTTTGTGAGCATTATTAAGAACAAAAGAGTAAATCATGGTAATATCCTTGTCAGCTTCAACATTGTTTCTCTATTTACTAGAATAGTCTTTAATGAGGCTATGTATATTGTGAAGGAGGATACTAACCTTTAAACAACTAAGTTTAAGCAAAATGTGCATCTGGTAAACTTTCTTTTATCTTTTAAGGAGAATTATTTGAGAAAACTAACATTGTAGTAATGATATCGCCTTTATCTCATGTAATCGCTAATCTTTTCATGGAGAAGTTTAACAAAAGATATTTTTAGACATGCCCCCCTTGAAACAAATAAGATGAAAGAAATGTGTGGATGGCCCCTTGGTAGTGCATACCTCAATAAAATCTTTGAATACATTAATTTATTTTCAAAATACATTAAATTCAACATGAAAAGAATCCCGTTCTTGGATGCGTTGATTATTAGGAACTATGATGGGTATCCTGACCACAAAGTATATAGAAAATAAAACATATAGATAATTATCTTCATGTGAAATCTCATCACCAGCCTACTAAAAAATATTGGTGTTTTTAACACCGTAGCCATAAGAGCTATTAGATTCTTTGACAAAGAGCACTTTAAGCATGAGAAAGATGAGATGACTAAGATCTTTAGGTGCACACAATTTAGAAAAGAAAATGGAAGTGCAATGAGGAGAGCCATGGAAAGGGAAAGGAGTGAGATTTGATCCAAAAACAATTCTAACTCCACCAAGATGACATAAATTACATTCAAAGGGTCATCAATAATATTTCCAAGGTATTGAAAAAGAAATAAATTAAGGCCTCTTTCAAATTCATGGAAACTACCAAGGTGGAAAATTAAATCTATACTCATAACCATTATCATTGAGAGGTGATATACAGGTTTAAGTGACTATTGTGGAAAATGATACAATAGAGAAATTGGGCATACCTTTCAGTTGAGGATTATGGAACATGAAATCAATATAGGATCGAGCACATCTACACCTTGACACTTGCACATCATTTCTTGATTACTAAGTACTAGATGTGAATCAAAGACACCGAAATTCTAGTTAACATTTTTTTAAACATTAAAAGAGAGAAGAAAAAAAATATTTAAACACCCCAACAACCTTAATAAAGATGAGTGTTGAGAACTAAATTCTTGCTATACACCCTCACAAAAGAATTAATAAAAATAAATACATCATATAAATGAAACTTGTTTTCTCTTTGCTCTTATCTTTATCTTTTCTATTTAGATTAAACTTTTTTGAATCATTATTCCAATTATACTAATATCTGTAATAATATTATTATTCTTAATTTTTTTAAACAAGGAGATCATTAGTGCTTATCACTAGCATGTTTAGCTATCGATGGAGTTATGACTATATATACACTAAAGACCCAGTAGGAATATAAGGTAGTGCAATGAATATGAACATATGAATATGTAGTAACGATATCTTGACTTCAATATAGAGGTGGTTAAATACGGATTAAACTAATATCTATAATATTATTATTATCTAATTCAATTTTTATTAAAAAAATATTATGTAATAAAATTTTAATATATTACTATTATTTATTATTCGCCCTTTCTATTTTTCTTCTCGTTTGGCATTTTCATTTTCCTAAATTTTGTTTGGTTCTTCTTTCTCCCTTATTATTTTTTTAAACCCTATATTTTTTTTTTTTTTCTTGGTAAAAACTAGCTAGTCTATTGTATTATATTTATAGGTAAACTTTACAAGCAGTGAGACAGGCCGTCTAGGGCCAGCAGTGGCACCTTGGATAGCTTAGCTTTGAAACAAAAAGCTCCCTGGCAGGGGCAGCACCTACAGGACTTCCAAAATTCCTCCAAAAACTTACTGAGGCTGGAAACCAATATGACTTGACAAGCAACAGAACATGGAACCGCATTGAGTTAAACATGAGCATGAAGGCCCACGCAGGGGCTTCCATCAAAAATTGACTGTGGACCGACATGTACAAGACAGTATTAAAAACTGAGAGCAAACTAGACCGACATAAACAAGACAGTATAAAAAACTGCAAGTGAACAAACACAGTGATGACCAGAACCCAAATACCTGTAGAGACCTTTATTCTGGACCCGAGCTGAGAGAGAAAGGCATGTGCTGGTGCGCGCGTCAGAGGATTAGTCATCGCAGAGAATTTTATCTTCCACGATATAGCTCCATCCCTGGCCCTCAGGGACTCCTTCCCGCATGGTGGTCCATGGATCCTTTGCAGTGCCCTGAGGTTCCGGCACCTGGGGATGCGAGGGGGCATGTAGAATCTCCTTCCCTGAGGTGCCCACCTCAATTGGTTGCTGCAGAACAGGGCTCTCCTCCCCAGTGCCCTCTGGAGGTGGTTCTGCCGATCCTAGAGGCGTCCCGTCATCGTTCCCTTCAGGAACTTTAGTAAAAAGAACTAAAATATGAGCATTAATACCTGCATTATCCTTTGGGCTGCCCAGGGTGAACACAACCGAGCCGAATGCTGGAAGAACTGGCTCCCCTTCACTTGAGCTGCCAACCACCGTGAATTTCCCAGCTTGAATTGGTGTAGCCCTTGCCCGCATGTAGTAGTAGCAGCAGCAGCAGTGATGGTGCTCATTCGCTACCGGTTGGCGAGAGGATGAACCTCGCCTAGGTCCTCTTCTGCTTGGTTGTCGTTCCCGCAGCTTTGCCATGGACACCCCTCTGTCTCCCTCATGAACCTGAGGTGAATTATAAGACCAAACATAAGGCGAATCTCGCCACAAGTCCCACTCAGGCGTGACAACCTCTGAGCAACCTTTGCCTGAGGGAGGAATTTCACTCCTCGTAACCAGTTTGCCTTGAATGCTCTTGAATTGCCTCTCCCACCTAAGGCATGTGCCTGAATTGCAGTGACGGAAAGCCAAGACTACTTGTCGAGGTGGTAGGATAACTGCCCACCCAGAATTCTTCCGCATCTGCACCTCCCTTGCTTCACCATGCCAATGAGCTCACATCGGCTCATCTGCCCCTTGATATCCTGCCTCATTCCCTCGTTGAGAGCGAGCAATAACTGCAATCTGCAACTCCATCTATTCACTCTGCTCGGCATTGAATGCCCAGAGCTTAGGCTGCGGAATATTGAACTTTGACGGCAAATTCCCATTAACCAATATTATTAGCACGGGGCGGCACATGCTGGGCATGTGGCTCGACCCCCTGTGACGTGCCAGCACCCGCATCTGGGGATTCAGTGTCTCTTTGGAGGAAATTCTGACATTCCTGAGTCTGTTGATTGCTAGGGATGATGTCCAAGTTTCCTGCTTGGAAAGGTTGGTTACTTTCTATCCCAATATTTGCTAGGAAATCAACAATCTTATTACCTTCTCTTCTAGTGTGATGAAAGGAGAGGGCTCTGTGATTGCGCAGCTCATGAGCAATGTTGTTTAGCCGTGCTTCTAGTCTCCAACTGTCAGCTACTTTTCTAGCTTGAGAGCCATTCTGAATGCACGTTGCCATGTTGATGATGATCTGGGAGTCGCCTTCCACTATCAACGGTTGAAGATTGAGTCACTTGGCAACTAAGAGCCCTTGCCAGAGTCCCTCCAACTCTGCGGAGTTATTGGTGTCCCACCCTATATTGCCGAAGTAGATCTGTAGGGGGTACCATTATGACTACGAATGATACCTCCAAATCCGGCTGGCCCAGGGTTGCCTTTAGAGGCTCCATCAAAGTTGAGTTTGTATGAGTTGGTGGGTGGGGCAATCCAATTTCTGACATCCTTGATATTACATTTCATTATCTGATGAGTGGCATACTCTTGTGGCAACTCCAGCTTCCAGTTGTCCAGGATATTTTTCTCATTATCTATGGTAGGGAGATCTTCCTTAGTCCATGATTTCAGAAGCATGGTTTCTCTAAGATTGCCATGCAGTCTGCTCCATATTTCCTCAATGGGCAAGCTTTAGTTTTTGAATATGCGCCTATTCCTTTCCTTCCAGATGTTCCACAATACTGTGCCTGGGATTATGTTCCACATGTAGTTGAGGATTGCACAATCATAGGGGCTTTTCGGCCACTGACGGATGGTATCTATAATGTCGCCAGGTCCTTTGCATCTTTTTTGACACTTGAAACCAACCTTCTCCCATAGCTGATTGGCGATTGGGCATGTATCCAGAAGATGCTGTAAGGTTTCCTCATTTTTAAAGCAGTTGTGGCATATCGAAGGACCTTGGAAATTGCGTCTCCTCAGCTTATCTCAGGTGAGAATCGTTTTGTGCCCTACAATCCAGAGGAAATGGGATATTTTGGGCCAAGCTTTGAAGCCCCATATTCGCCCCCATAGAGGGTCCGGCCTGGTGGTGGAGTCGCCTATAAGATTATAGGCTTCGGAAGTGGAATATGATCCTTTGGGTAGCCCCATCTGAGGATATCCTCGCTGTTCTCATACCGAATGCTTCTCTTCTTTAACTCATCTTCAAGTGCTGCTACTTCCTGAATTCTTGTGATACTGGTTATCTGATTGCTCGGTCGCCACTTCCTGAATCCATTTACTGTTTCCTGTTCCCAGAATTGATGGACAGTTGCATGTTGCTGCTCCTGTCTATTCGAAATGATCATTGAAGGAAGAACACTTGAGAGTTTGGGCAATTGGTTCCAAGTGTCATTCCAAAATCTAGCACTGTGATCATTCCGTGTTTCCCAAAAGCTATGTTTCTGGATGAGCTGATGATGCTGTTTGGCGGCATTCCAAATAAGTGACCCACTGATTATGGGCTTGAATCTTATGAGCTCTGCTTGGGGCATGTTGTTGGTGTATTTGGCGGTCAATATTTTGGCCCATAACTTGTCTGGATTAGTTATCCATTGCCACCATATTTTGGCATTCATGATGGTGTTGTTGTACTCTGGATCTTTAAGTCCGATGTCGCCTTTGATTTTGGGCCTGCATACAGTGTCCCATTTCACTAGTGCCCATTTGCGATTAGTGGCAGAGCTTCCCCACAAAAAGTCACGCTGCAGGTTTCTCAATATTTTTAATACCCATTTTGGTGTGGCAAGGATAGAAAAAAGATAGAGAGGCATGGCTTGGAGGATGGACTTAATAAGCACAACCCGACTAGCTAGATTGAGAGAACGGTGAGTCCATAGGTTGAGTTTTGAATTGATTTTCTCAAGGAGAGTTCGCCAGGCAGGCTGCTTTATGGCCGAGGTAGTGAGGGGAGCTCCAAGGTAAGTGGATGGGAGAGAGGCGGTTTGGAAGCCTAGGATACAGGAGATGGCGGATTTAACTGACGGAGGGGTGTGGAAGAAGAAGATTTGTGATTTGGAGTTATTGACATGAGTGCCTGAGGCTTCAGAGAAGTCATTGAGCAGGGATTTCAAGAAAGAGGCTTCCTGAGCCAAGGGGTAACCATAGAGCATGGTGTCATCAACAAATTGTTGATGAGAGGAGGCCGGGGAATTGTGGATAGAGATTCCTCTGAGCTGATTAGACTGGAGGGCCTGCCTGATGTGTCTGCCAAGACCCTCAGCCATTATCACAAATAGGAAGGGGGAGAGGGGGTCCCCTTGTCTTATGCCTCTGGAGGGTTTGAAAGGGCGGGAGGGAAAACCATTGACAAGGAGGGACAAATGGGAGGAGGTGATAAGGCTCATGATCCAACGAACCCAGGTCGAACAAAAGCCAGAAGCTTTCAACATATGATGAATGTAAGACCAGCTGAGCTTGTCGAAAGTTTTGGAGAGATCGAGTTTGAGTAACATACCAGCTTGCTTGGATTGCTTGAGCGAATGGATGATTTTGTGTGTGAGGATAATGCCATCCATTATCTGTTTGCCTTAGACATAACCCGATTGCTCCGGAGAGATGAGCATGGGTAGAAGAGGTTTTAATCTGTTAGCAATGACTTTGGAAATGACTTTATAAAGGACGTTACAGAGAGAAATGGGCCTGAATTTATCAGGAGTTATGGAGTTCTCCTCTTTGGGGATGAGAGTGATGAAAGTGGAGTTAAAGGAGGGGAGAATCCAGCGTAGAGCTCTAGATTCCTCAACTACTTGCCAAACCTCCACTTTAATCAAATCCTAGAAAACATGAAAAAACGTGGTAGTGAAACCATCTGGTCCAGGGGCCTTACCTTCTTTGAGCTACGCCATCGCCTCATCTACCTCCTGGGTTTGAATTGGGTGCATGAGTAACTCATTGTGTTCCTCTGTAACCAGCTTGGGGATGTTGCTGGTGATTTTTCCAATCGCCCTCTGCTGATCCACTGCCTGCTCTTGGTGTACCTGCTAAAAGTGATTGAGGAGGATTTCTTTTATTTTCTCATGCTCCTCAACTTTTACCCCCTCTTGGTTTTGGATGAAAGGAATCTTATTGTGCATCCTTCTCTGCACTGTAGTTCTATGAAAGAACTTGGTGTTGCGCTCCCCTTCTTTTAGCCACCTGACCCTTGATTTTTGCCTCCATTAAATTTCTTCCTGCTTCCTTCTTTCTTCAAGCTGGTTGTGTATGTGTCGTTCTTTGTTCAAGGTTGCCTCTTTGTGCCCTGCATTTATTACTTTCTGATGGAGATCCTTCAGCTCCTTATTGAGCTCCTGTTGCGCCTCAAAAATATTCCTGAAGGTCTCCCGATTCCAGCGTTTTAGGTGACTTTTTAGAAATCGCAGTTTCTGCTGTAGCTGGAACATTTTTGAGCCTTCTGGTGGGATGAAGGAGGCCCATATGGTTCTGACGAAGTCCTTGAATGCTGGATACGTTAGCCAAAATCCCTCAAACCGGAAAGGTCTTTTGGTTCTATCCCCTGGTCGCTGCCATTGCAAAGCTATTGGCCAGTGATCCGACCCGGAGTGGGCCAAGATTGCAGCAGTGAGATCACCTCCGAGATGCACCGCGTTATCCGAGATTAGGAAGCGATCTAGTTTAGAAGCAATCTGATGCTTGCCACCTCTGCGATTGCTCCAGGTAAAGGTGCCATTGCAAAATGGCATGTCTATGAGAGAGGCGTTTTGGATGAAGTCCTTGAAGCGATCTACTTCAGGTTCCAATCTAGATCTGCCTCCTATCTTGTCCTCTATTTTGGTTATCATGTTGAAGTCCCCTGCAGCGATCCAAAATGGATGCTGCCTATTTGTGCTTAGCGCTTCAATGGTGTCGAGGAGCGCTTTTTTACTCCCAAAGTCCTGCAGAAAATAGACGTTGGATAAGTTCCCATGTATGTTGGTACCTAGAATGTGAAATTCAGCTTGAATGAGGTGATGGGAGGCGTGGAAGTCAGTGAGTGTTACAGCCTGGGTGTTCCACGCTATAGCAAGCCCACCAGAGGCTCCCGTGGCGTCCACAGCCACAGATCGGCATCCTAGCCAGGCCTTTGAGAGTATGTGACCCAGCATGGTACTATTGCATTTGGTTTCTTGGAGGAAACACATATGTGGATTTTCCATCTTGATCATGTTTTTTAACATCCTATATTTTCCTGGGCTATTAAGCCCTCTTAAATTCCATGATACGAGCTTCATGGTTTAACTTGTTTGGGCAGGGCTGTAGTACTTCGTCAACTTCGCATATCTACAAGAATCTACCAGGATTTTTCCGATCTCTATTGTTCTCTGGAGATCTGTCTTCCTCCCCCTTTTCTTGGTGTCCTTTGGACGCGGGCTGCCATCCCAAGTGCTGCCAGGTTGTATGCCCAGTTGGTGTTGGTGTAATGCTCTGGAGATGACCACTTCCAACTTATCTATATCTGACTCAGATATTTTTTCATATGCCTTTTTTTTGCAACATAGCTCCAGTTCAATAATATCTAGGCTATGTAGATCTATGCTTTCTGGTTCTTCCTCCATATTTTGCACTTGACTGGTTTCCTCTTGATGGGTATCTGAGTCCTAAGGGGGGATCAACTTCCCATGCACCGCCATTTCCTTAAGGATCCCCGCTGTTTTTTCCTGATGCCTGCTTAGGATGGTCGGGATGATAATGGGAGATTTAGACTTGGGTGGGGGGTTGGATGGAGGGGGGTGGGTGGAAGAGGAAGGACGTGTAGGGATACTGTCAGTATCAAGGGGCTGATCATCTGAGAAATCGCCTAGGGACTCAAAGCTGTTCTTGGAAGCAGGATTTTGGGGTTTGGAAGGCTGGGGTTTGGACCCATTCTAAGGCTTTTTATGCGAGCGCTTTCTATTTGAGACTTTGGTAAAGCCATCCTGAGATGGGGATTCAGAAGATTCAGGAGAGTTGGCTTTCACATTGAGAGGGAAATTCTCGAAACAGATGCCCTAGTGCATGGCATCTCCTGCACCTGAAAGGCACTTGCTCATAATCGAGAGGCTGGATCCACTCCTCGTCGCGATGGGCAAGGGTTACTAACTCAGGAAGTGCTTCATTCAGTCGAATAAATACACATATTCTTGCATAGGAAATATACTTACGGGTTTTTGTTTCTTCTGTTGCCGTGATGTATTGTCCCACCCCATTTCCTATGCCCATTAGACAGTCTTCTTCCCAGTATTCATCGGGGAGTAAGTATAATATGATCCAGACAGGTGCCCAAGTGAGATCTTCCTTGTCAGGGTTAAATCTGGGCATCCAGTCCCTGATGTAGAGACCTGCCGAGTTGAAGAAATACGGACCTCCTCCCAGGATCCTATATTTGTCTTCCATACAGAAGAATATGGCGGTGAAGAATCCCTTCGGCCCCAGCTGGAGAGTGACATCTCCCTTAAGCTTCCACTTTGCTGCAATCCAACCATTTAAGGCCCGTTCGGTTGGTCAAAACCCGATGAATTTTCCAATGATTGCATGGTCCTTCATAAACTCGATCCTACTGTCGATCTTATCTCCGGGCAGTTCTATTCGCGGCCTTTCCTTGGCTACCGGTCGACAGGTAGCTGAGGTGACCTTCGGTTTATTCGTCCGAGTCTCTTGTTCTTCTGGTGGATCATTGTCATTTCCCTGTTGCTTCTTCCCTTTGTTGAGAATGTCTGGATCAACCGACCCAAAGATGACCTCAGGTCCTGGGCTGTGCCGTGAGGGGGAGGGCTTTGACACCCCCCCCTGAGGTGGAACCATTGTCCTTCACTGATCCCCTTCAGCGCTGACATGCTGCAGAGATTCTTGTGCAGAGCCTGAACCCGATCCGCTGCGCTGTCTGCACTGTCGAGGGTTTCATTCTCAGAACCCTAGCTGAACGACTTTCTCCTTCTTTTTAAACCCTATATTACTAATATCATCTTTTGATAATTTATTAATATCATAGATTTTAGCACCCATGAATAATTGCTTTTTGAGTTTGCTTCATCACCTTCTCTGTCATAATTTTATTATTTTTTTTTTTTTTGGTTTCCTTCTTCACCTTCTCTGCCATAATCTTATTATTTTTTTAGTATGATTCTTCGCCTTCTCTAACATAGTTTTGTAAAAGCTTAGATATGGCACAAAGTACAGTGTACTAAGGAAATTGATGAAGCAAACCAAGCCATGGCTCTATGTAACTACATTCTATGCAGGATAAGGAAATATAAAAGGTTTTGGGAGGGGTGATAAATATTGTGAGCCTAGGAGGCCATTGCATGTGCCAAAACCATCCTTTTAAAACAGGAGGTTGGGTAGCATTGAGGGTCCACCCGATTGCAATACCAAATTTCCACCTCTTGGACATCCATATAATATTTAGGAATAGGGCAATGGCCAAGTGTGATGAAAGGAGCAATATGAGAGGGATATTTGTCCTGCACTAAACTTACACCAAACATTCGCTCAGATGACTAGCCTCCAATTGAGGTGGTGTTGGATAAAAATAACCTTGAGGGAGGGTGTTAGCTCGCCATGACATCACCCTTATCCTGCGTTTCATAAAACTACAACAAACTATCATGATCAACCATTATGATCCTGCAAGGAAAATTAACAGTAATTTACAATGGACGAGATTACATTGGTGTGGATATCATTTCAACGTTCTTCCAAGCATGTTGGAGGGAACCATTATGTCCAGATAGTTGATGGTCACTTCCATCCATGAATGCATGATGACATCCATCAGCGGTGGGCACCCGCCATGGGGGAATACCCTTTTAAAGTTAATACCTTGTATGTACATCAATGGATGCAAATTTTATTGTCTCCTATAACCATTCTAAAATGAGAACTATTTGGGAAAGGTGAACAAAACCATTAAAAAACACTCGTTGGAGGGTTTGTGATATTAGGACTGTAACATCCCCTCATTTAATTTCCATGTAATAAAAATAAGACCAAGGTCATGGGACATGTATTCCAAGTTGAATGGTGTGTAGATATTATAATGGGCATTACTTGTGGTTTAAAAATGAATATGGAAATTGGAAAAGGCATTGACAAAGGCAAAGAGGTAATAAATGGTGTTTAATAATGGGAAATAAAGGAAAATAGGAGAAAAGGGAGATGAACAAATACAAATATGTAAGCAAAGGAATTGGAGGACATCAAAAAGGAAGGTTCTATCAACAACTACAATTGGAGTTCATTACTGGTAACAAATCACATGTGTGATTTCCTTGTTGAGATTTGGATGCATGGTACATGCATGTGGTTCTTTAGTTATTTTATTATCATTGGCATGGCATTTTCCTATATTGACAGTGGTTTCAGTCTTGCCTTGCCATTTCCTAGATAACCATGATGTAGTAGGTTCTCTATTTGATTAAACTTTGGATGGTTGGTAGACTTGGATCCTAGTTAAGGTGGTCTCGAGGAAATTCCCAAGGCTCAAGGGTGGAGATGGGCTTCTTTCGGAACTATTCATGGATGGGTAGAGACATGAAAATTCCTCTGGAGACATTGAAGGAAGTCAAAAGCATACAAGCTTGTTTTGATTTTAGTGATTTCTAGACTGATTTAGGTGAAATCACTATGGTAGAGGGTTGAGGTGTTTTGGCTTCTAGAAGCCTTGGTTGGTGCATATACAGAAGACATGTGCATATATTAAGGTCATGAATATTCTATATATGCATATCTTCTATATCACGTATCTTCCATATATATGCAACTTCCATATATACACATATCCTCCATAAATGAACAACTTTCGTAAATGTGCATATGCAGAAGTTGCGCATATACGGGAGATATGTGCATATACAAAATTTGTGCATATATCGATGCTACATATATATGGAGGTTGAATTTCTTCACAACTTCGGTATATGTGTAGCTTCTGTATATGAACATATATGGAATTTTTACTTATATGAAAGATATGCACATAAAATTGGACTTCTCTAAAGCTTATGACATAACTAGTTGGTCTTTTCCTTTCAAAGTTTTATAGGCATTTTCTTTGCTGAGCCTTGCCTAGAATGAATTGATCCTATTACCACATTATATAAGGACAAATTTACCAAGGGATGTGGAAAACAAAAGGGCCCAAAATATCCTCCCCATCAACCCAATCATGCTTGGAAGTAACTTCCCACCAAAGAAAAATTTCACCCCTTCTCCACTTTGAAAAGAAAGATCCTCCTATGACCCTACTATCACCTAAAATTGAAATTTCATACTTTATTCCTCCTTCATGCACTCCCACTGAGCTGCTCCATTTCTCATTTGTACCTCTAACACTCTGACATCCCACTAGCACCTAGACAATGACAAGGATCTCACTAAGGTTATGGAACCAGACACTCTTGACCTCCTTAAAATATACAAATCTTGGAAAGGGAAGGACCCCAACACATTCCCAAAACACCATTTGAAGATACTAGGCTGGGCATGGACTAGAGTGGCCATTTCAAAATTGTCGAAAGGAATGGAACTTGATGTACGTCGAAGTAGATAACTACATCACCCTAAGGGGCATCAGTCGTAGTATAGGAAAGTTCTAATAACATGTCTCCCATGGGATTTACATGATAAGGAAATATAAAAAAGTTTAGGTAATGAGTGATGGTCAAGTTATTGCATCTTTAACAAAAACTAGATATTGCAATTGTCATAAGGTAAGACCCACCCTGACATGAGTAAGCATCTAATTCAAAATCAAATGGGGGGGGGGGGGGTGATTAAGGAAAAGAGTAATTGCCACTATATTTTCTTTATTTAATGTTCATTACCATAACATACCCCTACTATCCCTAACCCTTACTAAGGGTAGAAGGAGGTAATTACTCTGATGACCTCACGTCCAAAGTCTAATTATGGAAATAGTGTCTAAACGTTTTGATATTTTTAAACTTCCTTAAAAATTAAAGCAGATGACATCATTGTGTCATCTTGTTGAGACCTTTGACATGATATATAATTTTCCTCGCTCCGACTCTTGAATCAAATGATATGGCTAATAAAATTTTGGGCTATTAGGTCATGTCATGTCATTTGACTTTCCACGTGGTTTCCATGTGCTCCCAAATAAGGAGGAGGCATCAAAAATAAATAAGGGGAACTCACTTTAATATGGGACTTTTTGACAAATTGACATTTTCTTACACTTAGCATGCTTAAGATGCTTAGCCAAGTCTGCATCGAATAGGTACCCAATCGCACAGATTGATGACCTTCAGGACTAGCTCAAGGGGGGGAAATATTTCAGCAAGATCGATTCGAATTTTAGCTATAACCAAGTTCCTATCGAACCCTCCGATGTGTGGAAGACTACCTTCAAATCCAAGCAGGTACTTTTCAAATGGCTAGTCATGCTTTTCAGGTTCATGAATGCACTTGCAACCTTCATGAGATTGATGGAAGACATCTTGTGACCCTTTACCAATGCATTCATTGTGGTGTATCTAGATGACATATTCATCTTCAATTAGAGTTGGGAAGAGCACCTCCATCATATTTGATAGGTCCTCAAACCATGCGACAACACAAGTTGTGTGTCAATTTGGAGAAATGTAGTTTTGGCATGACCCGAGTTCAATATCTAGGGTACATCATTGATGATCAATGTGTGCATGTGGATAGATCCAAGATACAAGTCATTCAGGATTAGCCAGCCCCAACCACTCTAGCAGATCTCCGCAACATTCTGGGTCTTGCCAATTTCTTTCACGGGTTTTTGTTGGGGTTCTCTCATATCACTTGGCCTTTAAGTCAGGTCACCAAGGGTGGAGCGAAAGCAAAGTTCTTTCTGTCTAAAATCCAAAAGAAGGCATTTTTCAAGTCGAAGCATTACCTCTGCTCTACAACAGTGCTCACATTCCCATAACTGCAACAACCATTTGAGATTGAGACAGATGCCTCCAACTATGCTATTGGTGTAGTTATTACTTAGCAAGGGCATCCAATGACTTACCATAGTGAGACACTTTCAAACAAATTCCAAAAGTATCCCACCTATGAAAATGAAATATATTCCATTGTGTAGATCTATCATCAATGCAGGAAGCATTATGTTTTGGGGAAGGAAATGGTCATACACATAGACCACTGACCCCTACAGTTCAGACAGACACAAGGGAAGTTGCAAAATGATTTCCTTAGAAATGGTCCACATACCTGAAAAAGTTCCATTTTAAGATTAAGTACAAGAAGGGAAGCACCAATAATGTTGTAGGTTGCCTCAGTTGACCACCAATCGTCGTGTTGTTGTGCTTGACTCATGTGGGCATGAGACTTTGTGTTGGACACATCTTTACAAGAGTGATCTAGAATTCAGTAACACATACTAGACACTCCTAGAAGGTAAATAAGTTCCAAAATTTCACCTCCTGGATGCACTATTGTTGCACCTGGGACACATTTGTATTCCTTCAAGTGAGCATGCAAAGATGATTTGGAAGGCGCACTACAGTAGGGTCGCTAAACATTTTGGTGTAGAGAAAATAATGGTAGTACTGTAGAAGTATTTTTATTGGCCGAACCTTTGTCAAAATGTTGGGAAGTACATTCGATCATGCACTGTCTGTGACATTTCTAAGCCAACCATGAAGAAGAAAGGCCTATATACTCCTGTTCCTACTCCTAGTCAACCTTGGGAATCCATTTCCACATATTACATGTCAAGCCTTCCTTCTACTAAGAAAGCAAACAACTTTGTTTTCCTGGCCATTGATAGATTCTCTAATATGGCCATTATGGCAGCCTACAAGAAAAGTATCATAGTAGAGGCCACTTCTAAGATCTTCTTTAAGCGAGTGCAGGTACACTTTGGGATCCCATAGTCCATTGTCTCAGATTAGGATAGAGGATTCCTCAGTGCATTTTTGTCAAGTCTGTGGTCAATGCTAGATACTAAACTTACTAAGTCCATGACTTTCCAACCCCAAACTGATGGCCAAACAGAGGTCACCAACAGGAAGATTGTACACATTCTGCACATGTACAACTCGAAGCATCAACACAAATGGGATGAAACCCTCCCTAATGTCCAGTGTGGCTACAACAATGCTCTCCATAGCTCAATAAGCCATAACCCCTTTCATGTAGGGCTGGGATTTTAGCCATTATATCCCATTGATGTGGCCTTACCATTTTTAGCCACTCAGGAAGGTTTGTCTCATGTCCAGTCCGAAGCCAACAGGGCTAACAACTTCATTGACTGCACTCAACACATCCGCTAGTAGGTCCATGATATATTAGACAAAGCCAATTCTAAGTACAAACAACACCATGATCAACATCGGGTGCCACACAAGTTCCAAGTGGGTGACAAAGTTTAGCTACATTTGCAAAAGGAACGCCTTGTTGGACCCCATTCGATATGGGCGATACACCATTAGCAAGGCTCTATGGGAGAATGCCTTCGAGCTCAGAATTCCACCTTTCCTTGCTTTGCACCGAGTGTTAAATGTACACTATCTTCAAACATACTTTCCACTATTGTTGGACACATCTAACATTATAGAAAAAATCACACAAATAGTGCTAAACCTAGAATTAATGGAACAAGACACAACTAATTGGATCATGGACCAGCATATTGTAAGTTTTAACTCCATACAGAAATTAACTACATACGAATTCTAAAACATAGAAAAATAAAAAATGTGATAACATAACACATATACATAGCGATTTTCCCACTGGATCCCAAAAGCAGGATTACTAGCTTGTTTTTTCATTATGTTCCTTTCAATGTTACAATACATATTTATACATGTTGAAGCATCCAACACCATGGACCAAAAACCATCGAATCTAATACCATGGACCAAAAACCATCGCGTCCAAAAAACATGTGCAAAAATCATCAACAAAACCGTAGGTGGGTCCACCCAACCTAACATAGGGTCCAAAACCAAAATTTTCTGGGGTGTTTCTCAGGACCCCTTAAAGTGGGGTTATGGGTACACCTCAAACCCCCTGTGACCTCCCCCCCCTCCAACCCCTGACTAACTACGTGGGTTAGTCATGGAAAGAATATAACACAACCCAACACAGATCAAGAACACTCGCCAACAAAACATCCAACTGTATTGAGTTTTCAAAGCTGGCCAACTCCTGCACCAAGGGAAGTGGCTCACCAAGGACCAAGTTTAGCAGAAGTTTTCCCATCTCATGGAGGCATTCAACACAATGGGGAAAATTTATTCCTAAGGGGGGAGGCCTAATCTAGATGGATGCTGGTGGCCACCCGCCTATTCCATCTGGACCCCCACCATTGTTGCTTTCAAATTTTTAGTTTGAAAGTGTCAAACCAATATCATATGCCAAACTTATTACCCCAAGAAGTTGATGTATCAATTTACCCAAACGGGGCCCATAATTTTGGCACTTCATCTCCTAGGGTAGGGCTTTCTGATGTTTAGAATTTTCCATTGTTTCTCGATAATAAATAACCCTTCTTCCTCATTGTAACATAGTTTAGAGACATGTAGCTATGACACCTCTCCTCATAGATAACCTACCATCACCTAAGCTAGTTTTATTTCCTTTCTGCTTGTAAGCATGTTTGAATATTTGACATTAATGAAATGAAGTGTTATTTCTATTGCATCTTTGTATTTATGGTTATATCTATAATTTGTTGCATTCCTCTTAAAGTTTGGATCACACTAGATTTAGGGTTGGAACTACATGGGAAATCTTGATTTTGGTTGTGTGGTCCTACTTCTTGACTCAATATACATCCCCCCTTTCCACTAATTATGACCCCATTCATCATCTTTCCCATTTGGGTATTCATGTGTCTACTAGGTCCACATAGGATTGGCCTCCCCTTCCCCTTTCCTACAACTTGGGTCAGGCTTCGAACGATGCCCCAGAGGTTGATGTAGCTAAAAATAAAAGAAAAAGCATAATTTGGAGACTCTTAATAGGAAATGTACCATAAAATATAAAAGATGGTTGGGACTCCTCATGAATATTACATCTCCTCATGAATATTTCATCTCTCATGTACATGTATGGACTCCCAAACACAACTCCACATATATCAAGGGGACCAGATAGGACCAACCCCCATTTGTTCACATTCTAGGTCAAATAGAGGGCTCCATCTCTTGACCAGAACTAGTGGCATTTCAATGTGCCAAAATTTATATAGTACCCATGGTACATATTCGGTGTGCTGAAAGTGGAGGGAAAACCATCCATATGATAAGGCAACCACGGAAGGTAATTATTCTAGGTGGGTCACCCCAAATTTGTATCATCCATTACTTGAGACCAGCCTAGTTGTAGGAGTGACCTGGACTCATCTGACTAGAATTATGTGTGCAATATCGAGAACATCACCCATTTGAATGTTGTCACCAAAGGTTAATGAGATATTTTTGTATCCCTGCTTGATGCACTTATATTTCTTCACTATCTAGGATGTTATACAAGAAGGTGGGTGGGAGGGGGTTATAGAAGATATGCCAAGATTTTCACAAACCCTATTCTCAATGCCTAAATCAGTAGGTAGCAAGGTAGATCCTTCAAATAAAACTGATGAAAGGGGAAAGGACACTGAATTCGGAAAGTTACGGTCAAGTGCAGATGGAAGAGAGTAGTGAGGTTCTAGATATGGAGGGTTAGAAGCATAAGAAGCCATAGAGGAAGGGATATATGGGTGTTTCAGGGGAAAAGACGTAACAGTTAGGTTCAAACAGGAGGCTAGAAACTATAGGGAAGCTAGAGAAGGGGATAAGTAGTAAAAAATTGGTAGGAAGAAAGAGGCATCTAGTGAGCCAGAACTCCATAGAGAGGTTGATGGACTAGCAGATGATGACAAGTTCTAAGCTGGAAAGCTAGGGTTTAGAAAACTGGGCACTGAGAAAACCCTAGGGTCACCCACCAGTGTAGAAGGGAGTTGCAAAGGAATCAAAGAAGTCGAGAAAACCATGTGAGGTGAAGAGACTATCCAAATAGGCATAAAATCATGGGAATCCTCAGAGTAGTCCACCAGATCATCCTCCATCTTAGCTGACCAATAGCGACAGAAGATCCGCAAGATATTTGGGTGAGTTGATAGTTGCTAATATTTAGAAAAGTGTCTGTCAAAGTGGTTCCTAGGTCCCATTGTATGAGGTGGTGAGAATTAGGTAGCAGAAATCACTGAAGACAAGAGGAGAGACCCTTAGCCAAAATTGCCTGAGGAGGAAACCCTATCCAAGAGCACACGAAGGCCAAAAAAATGCAGTCGCAAAGCCATCATTTGGAGTCTAATAAAGGGAAGCCAAAGAGTTAGCCCAAAGGAGAATCCTATTCAAAACCATCATACATAGGTAAAAAGTATCCCAAATCAAAATGTAATACTTACAAGTGACCACAATTAACAAGATCCTTTAGCTCAATAGACAATTCTCCACTGATGGTATTGTTGGACAATGGAATAAGTAGAGACTTGTAAGATTACTCAAATATGGAGGAATACTTCCTGATAAATCATTTGAATTCATGTCCCTAACAAAATCAACAATGATTTACTATGTCAGAAAGTGTACTTGTTCATAAAAACAATGGTTTTTTTGGGAGTATTTTCTTGCAGAGTAACCAGTCTTTATAGTTTACCCAACTCCTTCGGAATGCGCCTAGAAAACCTACAACCTATCAATATTCTAAGACGAGCTAAAAATTATTCCATTATCAATTATTCAAACAAAAATACCAATGATTGAATTACAAGTTTCAAAATTCTTATAGCATGTGGAGGTATTGTAAATCTCCCAAAGCACTTAGAATCAATCTTGTCAGGCCTAGATTATATGATATATCCCTGCCATGATGACTTCGATCAGTGAGTCTACTTATTATACCCTCTTATTTACATGCAAACCTAAGAGGGTTTTTTTTAATATTATTATAATTGCATCTAAGGAAGATGCTTTGTATAGAGGGTAGCACTACAAGAAGCATCCACACTACACTCTGTGTTCAAATGTTGGATAAAATTTACATATTGAATTCACTGCATTAAAAAGAAATATCATTGCACCCAAGTAAACAAATCTTTGATATACATGGGGGACTTCACAAATGAACTCTACTTCGTAACCTCAACATTTATTGGAGAAATGAGTTTCGATGGTATCAACTTTGTGGTACCCTTGTGATTTCTTCATCCATCAACCTATAGAACTTGTAGTGTTGAAAGCCACCCAATTTCAAACGAAATTTTTCCATTCAGATTCATTGAATATAGAGTCCAATAAAATTTTATCCATGGAAAGATTTAATCAGAAGAAACTCCTAATGTTTGTTATATATCTCAAGCAATTTCCAAGAATGAAATGGATAATCATTTAGAAGATGAGATGTTGTCATGATTTGAAAACAAGAAGCAAAAGATACTTACAAATAATTTATTCAGTTACTGATGCAAGAAACACCATCCCACTTTAAACCACAGGGATATCAACCTTTCCATGTGGATAGTGTACTTCCCAATTACTTTTATATTGACAACGGTGTGTCCATTGAAAACATTGAAATGCATAATTGCCCACTTACATCAAGATTAACACTATCGGTGCATGTAAATCCTGCAATAAACACAAAAGAAGAACCCAAAGCCATGAAATGGAGGAGAAAAACATATGAAAATAGACGAGACATGGCTAATGTAGATACTAATGAAAAAAAAAATAGGAAACATAAATGCATCGGATATCATCTAATGTTGGGGTTAATTTCCACATCTTTCCAACCAACATCAGTTTTCGTTATATGGGAAATATGTTGGGTCCCTATAATACTAGTGATTACCACATAACTATTGTAGTTATACCCCTTATTAATATCATTGTGCCCCTATTGCCCCCATATTGTTATTAATGTGCCTCATAGAATCCCTCTATTGTTATTTTTGTGGCTTTATATTATTATTGTTAGGTCGGCTGGTTTATATTGTGACTCCTTAGGCTCCTATATATAGAAAGGAGGCTTTGTCATTTGAATCATCCAAGAATTGTTCATTTATGTAATGTAAAGGAGGTTGTCCCTCAAAGAGGCTGAATTATAAGGCATTGATCTATCTTTTCTATCTTTTCTTGAGTTGGTTTCATAAAATTCATGAAAATCAAGACCTGTTTTGATGACAGGAAACCTTTGACTACTAAGAATATCATCCAAGATCTTATTAGTATCTTTAAATCATAAGAGCTTATCCTTTTCTTCTAATTTATCTTTTAGAATATTTACATCAACCTGATGTTTCTCTTTCTTTTCAAGATACTACTTCTTCATGATTCCTTCACCTTTTCTTCCTTCTTCCATCTGATGCCTTAATTCAAGAACTTCATTTTCTTGCTTTTCAAGAGCTTGGAGTAGTTCTTTATTCTGCTTATTTGATTTTTCAAAATATTCTTTTAGCGAGAGGATATTAGCTTTAAGACTTTCATAGTATCTAGATCTATCTCTAAGTTTCTTGATTGTTGTGATCCTTTCACGTACTTCATTTCTTAATGATGTCACTTCATCCTGCAACATTTGATATTGATCTTCCTTTTCCTTGAATTGATTCCTTACTTTGTTTCCTTCCTCTAGTTGAGCTTTTAGTTTGGTAGCTTCTTCTTTGAAGGCAACACTCCATTTTTTCCAATAGATCTGTTTGATCTCTTAATTTTGTCTGTAAGCCTTTTAAATTCTACCTCTATTTGATATCTTTCTTCCTCACCCATAAGAGAAAATTCAGTTGTTTCACTATCAATTTCACCATCTTCAAATGGATAGAGAAATGTATCACCAGAGGATACAAAAAATCATACTTGACAGTTATTTTGCTTGTTCATCTTCATTCTGAAGTGATTCTAAATTTGAAGAGTTTCTTCCATATAATCCCCAATCAATTCTCCCACTTTCATAGTTCCTTTGAGATCTCTTCTTCTTCTGTGGTGCTTTCTTCTTTAGATTCTTTCCCATTGTTCTACGGATCTCCTTCAAGTGATCAAGCTTCTACCAAAGGACCTGCTCTAATACATTGTTGGAAATAATACTAAGAGGGGGGGGGGGGGGGTGAATCAGTATAAATCATGTCAATAATATTTTTCTTTTCAATACGCAAATTTATATAATGCTAAAAATTCCATGTGGGCAACCTGCATGTACACACAACTCTCTAAAATCAAGACCAAGTCCCAATGTATGTGACGCATATGTGTAGATGGAGAGGACTTGAATTTTGTATGCTAAATATGGAGTGATATATTGAAAATAAGAAAACCATAAGAGAATACAAAGATAAATTTACCATGATCCATTACCTTTGCGTCTTTCGAATTTCCTTACCAAGTTGCTGCACTACCATAGAAGTTTCTCAAGAGTGTATTTTTCTTTGCCTTTTCAACATTCCAGTTTCTTCCATATGTTGGGAATCTAAACATCTCTTATATTATTTTAAATGAAAAAATGTCATACCACGAGAGACTTTCCATGCTAGGTTTTGGAGTGGAGATATCAAGAATGGATTCGAAATAATGTTATGATATTCCAATGCCCCGAAATGGAGAGGCATGATATATATATTATAAGTTACAAAGGATCTGACATAATATGCTTTCATAGCAATATTAAAATATAAAATAAAATATCTATTGAGAAACTAAATTTCGCCAAGGTAACATCTCCTAACAATTTTAAAAGTGGTCCCAATATACAAGGTGTCGATAGGTGATGTGCCAAAGGTAAGTGCACTGTTAAACAAGATTTCCAAAAATTTCTTGATGAACAAAAATACGATAAAGAGATTCTCTGCTTCATAAATATTTTTGGTAAAATTACTTTTCAACAGTTTAATTAAATTATACTTTTGATATAAGAAGTCTTGATATGTAGAATATTAAAGGGAAAAAAGATCTCAGAACAATTTTTTTCATAAATTTTTATGAGAAAATTTATGATATCAAATATGTCTGATAGTGAATTCATTTTAATGTATGGCATGAAGAAGTTGTCTTTTTCAGTACATCGAACGCTCAAAATCAAGAGGGTAAATTGTCTCATAAGAGTTTTATAAAATAGTTTCGATAACTTTCGTGCCATTATGAAAATAAAGTTTTGTGAAGCTGATTTCAAAAGCACTTATATTTTCTTATAAAAATAATCTTCTAAGAAAAGGAGTCTAAGATGGAAAGAGGTGAAAAAGGAAATACCGGGAAAAAAATTACATTAATTTATAATAGCAACCCAATATCGATAATATTTCTCGTACATCCTTTAAATGACAAATAGGAAACCTGAGATTACTATCAGACAAAAAACATGGTACAAAAAAAATCACAACTGAATATGCCTTCACAAGATTTTGAAACTGATGAATTCAAGCGGAGAAATAAAATAGGCCTCATGGATCTCACAAGGTAAATTTCAAAATGTGTTTAAGAATACATCTAATATAATATAAACCCAAGAGTTTGATAAGCCAGAAAGTCTGAAATTTTGAGGGAAATAATCTTGGAAGAATGAAAAGCAAAGGATTGAGATTTCAAGATTTACTAGTTAGATGCTCTCAGTCATCTTGGAAGAAAGAATGTGATGCATGCGATGCAATGATTCGAATCAACTTGCAAAACACAAGATTCAAAATGGGCAAAGATAGATAGGAACACGTTTACAACCCATTGCAATATTTTGTTCTTGAATTTTCGTTTGCTTATGGGCCATATTTAATTTAAAATGTGAGAAATTGTAGACTCATGATAAATCTGAAGAAGAGGAAGCTAATAATTTTATTTTGGCTACATCAACGAGGGGAAAAATATTATTATTGACTCATTTTTGAAAATAAAGGAGATATATAGAAAATAATTTATACAGAGGACAAACCAAAGTATTTCTGATGAGAAAATAGATACGTCCCTCAATAAGTTTAGGATTTAGAAAAAATTAGTTTCTCACTTATTTCTATAGCTAATAATTTATTTTGAATAAAAATCAAGTGTTCGAGTGAAGAAAATGAAAACCTATAGAATAACAAAAACATAATTAAGAGTTAAATTATGAAACAAATAAAACTAACAATACATGGAGATGAACATGGTTATGCATACCTAGAAGAGTTGAATTATAAGAGTACCTTATATATGTTGACATTCTTCGAGTTATTATCTTCAATTTTTCATAATTTAAAAATCATCTATTTAATCTAAATTAACTTCTATGTAACGAGCTATTGATATGAATTTACTTCATAATAACATTAAAGGACAAGAGTGGGAAAAGTAATCATATAGAAAGGCTTGTGAATGAAAACTAAATTTCTCCAGAGCGCTTGATTGTAAATATTCTTTATAACTTCACCATTTTCGATATTCCCTTTGTAAATTTTAACAATGTGATGAAGCTTCACCAAGAAGAATAAGTGAGCACACTGTAAGCATAAGTTAAGCAATCATACTTTTTGAACACTCTTTGTTAGAAAATGGATTAAATAACAAGGAGTCATCACAGAATCATTAGATGTTTATTGAAAATATGCAATAATGAAATAATTACAAACATGAAATGAATCTAAATATCAATTATTCTATCCCTAATCCTAATATAAAGGGAAAACCAAAATTAGGTGAAATCATACTTCCAATGTAATGATTTTCTCATTTTATTTCCTGTATGTATGTATAGATCAAGACATGAGTAGAAAATATCAATTACAATAAAACCAACATTATATTCTTAATGTACGTGAACCACACTAATTGCTAAAATATTTACAAAAAATAATTATTTGCAATCACTTTCTCTTCAAAAGTTTACTCCGACCAAATTGTTATGGGATCATAAAAATATGCATGAGTAATTGATATAGAAGGGAAGAGATTACATGAAAGAGAGGTTGAACAAAAATTAATGTTATGTACATATGAAAAACTATTAGCTATCTTCTGTAAAAATGAAGCTTCGAAAAAGCTTGGAAATGGATCAATGAAGTATGGATGGAGGCTCAGTGAATATGTCAGAATATTTCCAATTGGGTTAGCATTATGAAACCAGCTCACAAAATGTTAGAAAATGATAGATAAACACCTTCAAAATAAGCCGCTTCAAGGGGGAAACCTCCTTTACATTACACAAATGAAAAATTCTTGGATGATACAAATAACAAGACCCCTTTTCTATATATAGGAGCCTAAGGGGTCATAATATAATCAAAGCCAATATAAAAATAATAATGTAAGAGCACAATAATAAGAATAGCGGGCTTCTATGGGGAACAATATTAACAATATGGAGACTACATGGGTACAAAAATATTATAAGGGGGTTGTACTAATAGCAATAATGGGTTACATTAGTAGTATAGGGACCTAACATGCCCCTCTCCTTCAAAAAGTGTTGTCTTCAATGCTTGAGTCGTTCTTGATGCTTCTATATAAAATTCTTGTCCTCCCATGTATAATATCTAGCGGGTAAGTTCTTCCATTGGATGAGATACTCTGAAATTGATCGATTTTGTAGCTGTTAGGTTTTGGTTTTTGTGACTGCTCTAGGCTCCAATATGATTTTTCCTTCCTCGTCAAGTTCTGGCAATATTGTTTGAACTGGGACCTTATGAAACTTTTGAATAAGTGGCCACAGTTCTTCATCCTTATTCCATTCATCCCTTGCTTCATTTATCCAATCTGGTTGGATAATAGAAATATCACAAAAAATGCTTCCACATCCTCATCCTTTCTTGAGAGTGCATTTGCAACAAAATTTTGCATCCCTTTTTTGTAGATGATTTCAAAGTCATAAACTAACATATTTGCGACCCATTTTTTTTGTTCTTCTAAAGATAATATTTACTTTCAAAAGTATTTAAGACTATGATGATCCATTTTCACCTTGAAGTGTCTTCCCATTAGGTAGGGTCGTCATTTCTTAAGTGCATGTAGTATTGCCAACATTTCCTTCTCATAAATAGGTTACTTGAGACGTATCCATAAAAATACCCAATCACATACATCAAAACTTATTTCACTACGATGTTGATATGCCTATTGTTTCATTCAATTCTGCACAAAAGTGGAGTTATCCTTTAAAAGTTGGAGAACTTGTTGTTGATGTTTGATGTGATCTTCACTGCTTGAATCTTTTTCTTCTTGATATGGCCTTCTGCCTTTAGAGTTTGAGGAGTGGTAATTTCTTCCAATGCATTACAAGATATGGTCGGATTCATTTGTTGATGCTTGATGTGATATTTCACTTATTGAACATTTTTCTTCTAAATATGTCCTTCTCTCTTGATAGTTTGAGGAGTAGTAATTCCGGCCAATGCATTAAAAGATATGATCGGATTCATTTCTTCTTTCTTGATGTGATATTTCACTTCTTGAACATTTATCTTTTTGATATGTCCTTCTATCTTGAGAGTTTGAGGAGTGGTAATTCTTGCCAATGCTTTAGAAGATATGGTTGAATTCATTTCTTCTTTCTCTAGGGTTGGTTGTTGGTGTATATCCTGTTCTTTTGACATTTCTTGGTCCTTTTCTTCCTCCTCTTCACAATCGATGTAAAATAATTTCTTCTTGTCACACTTATGACCTTTAATTTATTTGTTATCACAATTGTAACAAAGCCCTTTTGCTCTCTTTTCTTCCAATTGTTATGGTGTCAACCTTGTAGGTTCTGGAAGGCTAGGAAAAAGAACACTTCCATATTTATAGTTGTGAGGGGTAGCTTCCTTGTTTCCACCATTTTCTTCACTTTCTTTGCAACCGATGCATTCTCCAATGAATCAGGTTCCCAAAGATGAACCTCATGTTGAATGTTATCCTTTAAAGTCCCTATGGAGGCATCAATCCTCTACTTCTCTGGAATATCATTTTCCCTTATATTCAATTTTTGAAAGTCTTCAATGTGCTCTATTATTGACCACTTTTGTTTGAGATTTATTAATTGGCTTAAGAAGGTATTTCTTTTTGTATCCTCATAATGTGCTATCATTTCCACTGTGAAAATTGACCACGTAACAAGTGTTTACGAGAACAAATCCCTTTATACTACAAAAATTGATCTGGTTCTAAATATGAAGATGCAATACCTACCTTTTGTAATAGTTGCAATTCATGTAGATCAAAATATTGCTCCATCTGTGCTATCCAATTTATCAGATCCTTTCCATCAAAGTTCCTCATATCGTTCTTTCTTGATTTTAGGAGCTCGATATTGAAACAACTGTAACTATGTACTTTCAGATCTCCAAGTTCCGAAAATGTCTCCTGCAGTATCCCTCTAAGTCCTCTTTCTAAGTCCACAAGTCCAATCATAATTTGATTCTCCAAGAAAGAGTTATACCCAATCTCGTAAGATGACTTGATTATATAATGTTTCAGTAGAGAAAACGTGTACAATGTGCCACGTATTATTCTTTCAACCTTCGGATCTGAAAAATATACACAGAAAACAACAATTCCATCCTCTTTCTGTAACATATTAGAAAATTTCAATTGGTTGATTAGACAGAAATTTATGATGATTTTTCCAAGGTCACCTATTTAGAATGTAATTCAAGAGCCTTCAAAAACCCTAACTTCCTCAGATTATATCTCCAAACATGTAGCGAGACAAGATCTGATATTTTGACTCGAGCTTCACAAAGATTTCATCTCAAATGGGTTTTAATCTCAGAATCTAAACCTTCGTAGAAAAACTATTATGGCAAAAATTCCATGATGACGTGTTTGAGACGAATTTATGAAGCTTGAAAAAATAATACCTTCCTCAAATCATATCTCTGAACATATAGCGAGACAAGATCTAAGATTCGGACTCAAGGTCCAGACGCTTTCTTCTCAAGTGGCTTTTTTGTTTTAGCTTTTGAAACTTTGTAGCAAACAAGTTATAGCAAAACTTCCACAATGACCTGTTTGGAGCAGCGAAACCCTAGAATCCAAAGCTTTGATACCAAATGTTATGAAACCAAATCACAAAAGGATAGAAAATATAGATAAACTCCTTCAAAATAAGCCTCTTCGATGGGGCAACCTCCTTTACATTACACAAATGAACAATTCCTGGATGATACAAATGGCAAGGCCTCCTTTTTATATATAGGAGTCTAAGGGGCTATATTATAGTCAGAGCTGACATAAAAAATAATAATGTAAGGGCACAATAATAACAATATGGGGACTACATGGGCACAACAATATAATAAGGGGGTTTTACTAGTAACAATAAGGGGTTACACTAGTAGTATAGGGATCTAATAGTTCGATACCTAGTAATATTGGACCAACGCACTCACAAGTGTTGATTCATGTTGAATATGCACTCTATAAAGAAAAATAAGCTAATAAGATATGACAATCAAATGGATTTGGAATTTTAAAAGCTCTTGATGGTCATAATCTAAATTTGGAGATTCTTCTTCACAAACTAGTAATGTGTATTGCAATTTTTCAACACTTATTGTTCAATATGCCAAAAAATGACATCTAAAGATTGAAAAATGTAAACAACACATAAATATGAAATCAAACAAAGTAGATTAAGGAAAATCAATGAAATCACCTCATAATTTACACTATTGTTACAATTAATGTTACAACCCAATTGGGTTTGACTTGAAACATTTTCATTTTCAGAAGCACTGGCCAGGATAATACAATTAGAATTATGATAAAAAAAAAACGTAAGGGAGAGTGAAAGAATAAAGACTATGAATAGGAGAGATAACTTGATCATCATAACAATAAAAAAATTGGGATAGATGTTTTAATATGCTAAAATCATAAAGATAATTCATTTCTTGAGAATGAGAATTAATTGGAACAATTTCTGAACACATATAGGGTTTAATGGAGAGGAAGATAAATCGACACCCTCAATGTCAAATTAATCATTATAAATGACTTAATGACACTCTCTAAAATTATCTTCATTCCCATATGTTGTATCAAAAAAAGAAGAATTATTGATAACATTTTCATCATTTCGGAAGAATGATCAATAATTTGTTCTCTATCTTGATAAAAACTAATAGACAATTCTTTTATATCAACAACTCTATTTTTTGAACAAAATTAATACAAAGAGGAGATAAATTACTATTAACAAAAATATCAATATAAACATAGAAATGAGAGTTAGAAATTATGAACCTGGAAATATGTTTATTGGTAGGCATTCTACATTTTCTTGATTGTAAACTTCATATTCTTTATCATTCATTTTTCTACTTAAACTTTCTTGAAGATCGTCATTAGTCTGCCTTAAAATGTGTAGAAATTTCTGTAGTGAATTGCACATTGTCGTAATCTCCAATGTCTACTTGTGCTTGTTGATTTATTAGTTTCTTTTCTTATTTCATTTCATGCTTATTTTCATATTTTAAGGTAGTTGGTTGTTCAAGTTTGTTGTTGGTATCTTCTTGCAATTGATTATCAAAATTTTCCATGCTTTGTGATAGTGTTTCATTAACATGTGGCAGTGCATCAAAGTGATTATCAATATTGTAAGAGTATACACCCAATGAAGGAATTTATCATACACGGTAGAGGCAATTTCATCATAATTAGTGTGCGCCACCATATTGGAATTTTCGATCATGTTCATAGAATTTTAAGAAGATGCATTAAATATTGCAATTGTTTCATATCGATTAGGAATGCAAGGAAGAGAACAAACATATTCAAACACTTCTGTCAATTCAATATCTGAAGGTTTATCTTGAAATTTGAATATTGAGCAATTTAATCGAAATCTAGAGGTAAAATATATAAGAGATTCATTTTCAAACCTTCGTAAATATTCAAATTCATCACATAACTATTCATAATCATAACCATCGAATTCAAAAAGGAATTATGTGATAATTTGATCCCAACTATGAATAGAGGCAATTGGGAGATATTAACACCATCTTCTAGCTTTTCTTGCGAATGTAAGAGTAAAAATTCTGCATTAAATACATTCATCAATATCATGAAAAGTAGAACTTACAAAATTTTGAATAAACTGTAGAGCATGATCAGATCCATAAGCATCAATATTACTGCTATATTTTACCTTTGGCAAGTGTCTTACGAGATAAAGTTGGAATATTGGTGAATTCACACCTAATAATACAACTCCAAATGGGAAGTTTGGGAGGAGCCATTGTGATTAAGTAAACACTTTAAAAGGGAGACCATCCGATCGGGAACTTAAAGTAGCTCATTTTCCATTTGGAATGCTTGTTCTAACTAGTTCAATTGGGTCCAGTTACTCTCTCCCTTTCTCTACTAGATTATAGTGTGTCTATGAGTTTCCAATAGAAAAGAGACATCATATACTCCCTATTACAGAGCTCTGGCAAGTAGGTGCTCCATAAGCTAAATTAATGATTCAACCAAGCCACTCTAAAGTCTCCCGCTTGTGTAAGACGAATTCTAGAATGAAATAATTAAAACTAAATTCAAATATACTCTAAGTAACAGAAAATAAATCATAAATATATCTCAATACAAAGAAGGATTAATCCCCCTCTCAATTAAGAGCAAGGTAAAAGGGGATTTGGACTAGCTTTGAATTGGGAATAAAAATGAAGTCAATAAGACAATAAAATAATTCCAAGACTTATTACTAGTTCGAGCAAGTATATGTATACATCTATCTGATGAATAGTCATCATACCTCTCGTGCACATACATCCAAATTCAAATAAAATGAATTCAAACTAACACATATATGAATGCATTAAGAAAATAGTTCTCATAAAGAAATCATTATTAAACTAAAATAAACTTGACATGAATTTTCTAAATAGTTAACATGTTTGCATTGTTTATGTATTCGAAGTCATAATTAAACTTGATAACAATTTGATCCATCATTAAAAGATAGGTTTCAAATGATTAAAACAAACAAGTATCAATTGAACTCACAACAGTGTAAAAGTTGAAAAACACATAATTATCTAGATCAAAAATTTATTATTTGTGGGCCACCAATAAACCTCTATCTTTGACAATCGTGTATAAGAATTAAAAATCTGATCAAAGCCTTTGACTACATTAAATTCTCAAAAAATTTCATGATAGCATAAACTTTTCAGAACTAGGATACATCTATTTTAAACTCCACAAGTTTAATACAAACTAGGTAATTCACTACAAAAATATTTCTCCCTATAGTAGTGCGAAAATGTCCTTCTCTTTGCCGAGAATTTTCTCCCCAAGTTTCAGATCTACAGCCCCCCACCTCTCTCTTACAAAAGCCATATTTATAATTACAAAAGAAAATTAGAATGAGAGAGTTGTAGAATAAATTTTCTCCAATAAATTTTAGTTGGAAAAAATTCTTCCTTCCTTCTTGTTGGTGCAATTCTATTCCTCCATGTCTTCTCTTCGTCATCTCCCCAACTGCTCTGCTTCCAAAAGCTAATCAAAATTTAGAAATTAAAACAAATTGGATGTACACAAAACAAATCAAATTACTCTTCAAAAACTTGATAAATTAAAATCCAAAGCAATTCTCATGCTATGATTCCTTCAAATGGCTCAGATTAGCCTTTGATTATTTTTGGGAATCTATTCGTGACAACGATTTTCCAAAGACAATATTTTCTTTCCAAATCAAAATAGAAAAACCATTTTTTTGTTACAAATTCATTACTTTGACTTTTGCTGGCATTTTGGGTCATAAATGATTGAATCTACTAAACATGACCATCCCTGATTATTCTCCTTTTCCTAGC
The DNA here is from genome assembly GCA_000404065.3 of Pinus taeda. NCBI lineage: Eukaryota > Viridiplantae > Streptophyta > Pinopsida > Pinales > Pinaceae > Pinus > Pinus taeda. The sequence goes on along the minus strand of APFE030001424.1, from coordinate 32,843 downwards.
TTTCCAACAAATTATTGCAAGCTTCATTTTGTTTTCGAAATCTTGCAATATGCCTCTCCAAAATTTAGATGCCAAAATAATCAGAATTGTGGAAAAATGCTTACCTTCGCTAAGA